>SCLD01095918.1:0-11628 GCA_004367895.1 Oikopleura longicauda | reverse complement strand
TTCAAAAATAAAATGACTTGGGTCTGAACTACCCTTAACCATCCTAAATAAAACAAGTCCTAGTTTAACAAATTTCTCACCTGATACTATTTTCCACCATCTCTCAATTGAAATAACGTCGCCGATTTGAAACTAAGTCGGTACTATTTATCTGGGTGACATAAAGGCCAATCCATGACATCTATTATCCCTGTTATAATCGAAAGGGTACCCGAAAGGGCATTTACTACCTCTGAAAAAAGCTCTTTAATCATAGAAAATTACTCAGGAAAGCTACCCTAGTTATAAATGCCTATGCTCTTACAGTTTTGTAACATTTAACACTTATTGACAAATCCCGGAAACTTTTTCCGAAAATCGGGTGAGTTTATTTTTTGGAAACTATTTCCAGCATTTTTTAAATTTTTGAAAAACCGCCCAACTTGGAACTCCAGTATCTTTATCATGTGACATAGGGCATATGACGTTATATCATGTCTAGGTTCACTAACTCGACACCTAGGCATGCCACGTTTTCTCCAAAGTTTTTATCAGTGACGTCACTTAAGTTTGGAAAAAGTTTCCAGAAAACACCGTGTGTGCTCACCCGGAAACTTGCCAATAAGGGTTAAAACGTAACGTTTTTTTTTCTACAAATTATAAGTGTTTGATTCAGTGACATATTTCAAGATAAAACCGTCTGTTTCATGAATTTTTTTATGGGTAGACTATCTCGAAATATAATGCCACTAAATCGGTTATTTTAGCCTGATTTTGAATACTGATAAATTCACTCGCAAGAATATCCAGCTCAGTTTCAGGCGACAAAAAATGAAACCACTTTCAACGTTTAAGGGTAGATCAGACCCAAGTCATTTTATTTTTGAAATCAATCTCGGCAAAACTTGGATCCGACATACAACGACTCTGAAATGGAACGATGAATTTCTAGATCGACCCAGAGTCGATTGAAGATGTAATTCTATTTCAGAGTCGTTCTACGTCGGATCCGAGTCTTTCCGACATTGATTTCGAAAATGAAATGGCTTGGGTCTGGACTACCCTTAAAAAATCTGCTACGGTATTTAAGATACCTAAGTTACCACCTTGAACCACGGTTAACCAGAATTAAGAGCTTATCCTGATAATTTCATCATTATAAATAATCGAGTTTCTTTTTTTTTCTTTTTTAATCTCTGAGGTATTTTTGGACAAATGATGGCGTGATCAATGTTTGTTCAAACACGGTGTCGTAAAATAACGAAATTAAATAAAACACATAAAATTGATATTATACGTGTCATTTTTTCGGATTAACGTTTTTCAATTCATAACCCCTATTGGCAAATCCGGGTAAATAATTCCTGAATTGCGGGGTTTGAGGGGTAGTCAACTTTGTATGCACATATCTTAGTCACGTGACGTCATTGGCTAACGTCATATTGGGTGGTGGTACACCCACCCACCAGTTATCCATGCAACATGGCGTGACCAACTCAGGTCCTAAAGTGACGTCATAAATTAAGCGAAATCAAAATTTGGATTTTTTTTTTCCTCAAAACACGCTAGTTCAAACCCCAAAACCTTGCCAATAAGGGATAAGACTAGCTACAAAGTTCGATCTTTTTCTTTTCTGGAAATTTATCTCGGATTCTAAATAAAACACGAATTGAACCGTATATTCTTAAAACTCAAAAATACTCTTGTTTGTCGCAATATCTTCTTTTGAGATCTTCAGCGGCTATACAACGAAAACGCTTGGCGGTAAGCTCAAGCTGGAGAAGTCTGTCAGTGAACCGGTCGAAGAGGGAAACGAGGTCCGGTAGCGAACAAATTCCGAAAAAGCGGAAAAAAATCGATTTCATTTTACCCAGGTCAAATTTTCTTTCAGTTTCAGTGTCATTTATTTTACCTCTGGAGAACTTAAACTAAATCTAAGATGGGTTTTATACAGTGGGATAATAAAATAATATATATATATTTAAGCAGCACATCGGATTGTGACTTGGTGACTGGGTCCTCGTCCTCTTGAGTTGATGAGGGTAAGAGTTTGCGGTAATCAGAGTGGGATTGGGTAGGGTTTGGAAAATTGGTCTTGGTCAATATGAATGGAACAGTCTTTGTGGAGCTGGCCTCGACGTTAGTGCCCGACCTCTCTATCGCTGCCTAAGGTAAGAAAGTTATGAACCTTCATGAAAGTTTAAAAAAAATAAAATGGTTTGATTCCGCCGGGTACAGAAAAGACACATAAGATTTAATGTGTAACTTTAGGTCTTGGTTTTAGACGGTACAGGGATCCTCGAGGGTCCGAGTACGGCCTTCCCCAAGAATTTTATTGAAGGAAAGCAAGTATTCCCGTTGGTATTTTATTCAATAAAATTCGGCCATACTTGAATATAGCGATATTTTCTTGATTATTATGATTCATCTTTCCACTCGAAATTTTCTGATTTATTTTCAAGTAAGCATGTATATAAGTAGATTATTATAGAATTGCTTTTCCAGTTTCATGACCTTATTTTTCACGCTAACATATTTTACTAAGATTTAAGTAATCGTTAATCAGTAAAGAGGTTTATTAGCAATTAAAGGCTATAAAGGCTTCAGAAGTTTGTTTGGACGAATTCATTTTGTTTTTGAACACGAGCTTATTGACGGCTTGATTCTTGTTTGTTGTGATCTATTTTATCGTTTAATGATTCAAAAAATATTCAATTTCAAATTTTTGATTGAATAATTTAAAAAATATTACTCTCTTTCCTGAGCTTTACTAAGCTTCTTCAACATCTGCTCGGCAGTAGAATTTTCTCCGAGTTCACGTAATGATTCATAGCACTCTTTGGCTTCATCAAACTGACCCAAACCCAAGTGAGCATTTCCCTTTTCGGTGATTGTCTTGAAAATGTTTTCAAAATAATGCTTTACCCGGGGGAAGACATGTTTTGTCTAGAAGAGGAGAGATAGAAAATGCGTGGGTTGTGAAAAATTTTTACAAAATATATATGCTCCCCTTGGTACCTCGGTGACTTATAACTTCAAAGACAAAAAATCTGCTTCGCTCAACAGTATGAATAAGAAAACCCGCCTTTGTACATTTTTGATCGATGGAAAGTGCAGAAAAGCAATCGACCAGAGCGTCTTCATATTTCTTCATTGTTATTCTACATTTTGCTCGATTTGTCCAAACTGGCCTCGAGTCCGGGTTTAATTCAAGTGCATCAGAGTAAAACTTTTCAGCGATTTCATATTTTTTTCGCTTGAAAGCATCATTTCCTTTGATTTTTAATTTTAATGCTTTTTTCTTATTTTCAATCACATCAGATATCTTATTTGGGTTTTATTTTTTGAATAGAAGGCGCTTGAGGATAAGGTCTAATTCAAAACCCAATCTTAGTCATGGCTGAACTCATAATAGCTTGTGTTTGATTTCGATTAATCGATTTTTGACGTTTTTCGAATTCTTTTATCGGAAGGAACTTCATTGGAGTCACAGCGATTATGTTGTTTCGACCATTTAAGCCTACTGAGTGACTTTTGAATGGTTATTGAATGCATCAAATATAAGTAAGGCGAAATAAGTGATTTTGATGACACTGCGCTACGATCACTGACGCGGACTCACAATGCAGTCCTATCTCGGTCAGGTCACCGTGACGCTGATAACTTAACTTTGAACTAAGTTGTTGAGATAAGTTGAAACTAACTTTATAACTTTTTATGTGGAGTATAACAAATTTTTGCGAATTTTTGAATTTATTCCATTTTTAAGCTTAAAATACAAAAGAATGGAGGCGAAAAAAGTAAGAGGTTATTAGGGCAATATTCGCCCTATTAGAGGCATTAGGGAATACACAGTGCCTCAATTATTGTACGATCTTAATAATATTTGATATTTTTTGATAAAATCTCGAAATGAGAAAATAAAGTATACTTATTAATTTCGTACTTATTAAGTATACTTATTAATAATCCTTATTTAATTCATAATTTGGTATTTGAAGCTTGAAAATGGAATAAATCCGAAAATTCGAAGAAATGTGTTATAATTTACATAAGAAGAAACTTTGAATTGATTTAACCTTTCCTGTGGAGCTCTACATAGCATGATTGAATTTTTAATTCTTCGTCAACAGAAATCAATCCTTCATTCCTTCGAAGAGAATCAATCATCTCACCGGCCAGATGATTGTACCAGAATATTTCATCCATTTCAACATCTGGATCATTGAAAAAAACACCCATGTTTATGGTTCCTTCGGCATTTTGAAAAAATACGCGATGATTGGTCTCTTTTAATCTTTGAACATCACGGAACGTATCTAAGGATTAATGATAAATTAATTCAATAAATGATTTTTTGAACTTACGATATTGGAATGAAATTGATATTTTGTAAAGTTCCCATTTTGGTTCAATTATCTTAAGATTTGGCTTTTGATCAATCTGAATCATGTGCTGTATTGGCATCAAAGATGAAGTATAGAAATCACGCCGGGCTTCGTGTCTTTGTATGTTCATAAATATTGCTTCTTTATAAGAAGGATCAGCACTAGCCTCCATTGATTGTTTGAAATATTCAATATAGCCATAGTCTCTCTCTTTAAAATCTTTATTAGGGTGTTTCACGGGTTTAGAGATTTTTTCAAGGGAATAATGCTGGAGTTTGCTGAAAGTGTGTAAAACATAATTTCTATTCCCTCTCAGTCGATTGGTACTTATGGTGTCTTGCGGAAATTTGCCCTCCATAAGTAACGACCATTTCAAAATGGCATGTTTAGCATTACAGAGATAAGGAAAAATCGTAAAACATCAAAATTTTCGAATAAAAGAAATACTGTAGGGGATTTTTTTTAAAGTGACTAACTGTGATGATACCTTTTGAAACAAGCTTTAATAGCATTAGGATTTATCTGAGCACGTAATTTCGTGGTAAAATTTGGCTTTGAAAGTTGGTCAAGAATACATTAGCGAGATAGGCCGTGAATCACCCTAGTCTAGATGTGAATGTTTGTTACTCAAGTACATACCATAGCTTTTGTAAGAATCCTAAATCATATAGACTAAATTAATTTTGTCTAGAACCATGGCTGGGTCACAAACATCCGACTATGAATCATAGACTATGATTTTTATTATTTTCCTGTTAAGAATATCTGGATCGCTGGAGTCTATCTTCATGGCCATTTTGAGATATCTGAGTTCGTCATCGGACGAACCAGAGTTTCTTATAAAAAACAGCACAGGCCCCTTGGATATTTGTTTAATTAGGAGAAGCTGTTTGAGTATGTTCAATTGTTCTTTCTTGATCAAGTTCATTTGCAAGTAAAACTTCCTTAAAAATGTAAATAAATACCTCATGATGGTTTTATTAGAATATATCAATGATTGTAAATGATGTTCCTTATTATCAGTCTCGCTTAGAATGTTTTCAAGTCTGACTCTACAAATATAAAGTTCTCCAATAATGGCATTACCATTTTCAATGGTTTCGCGTGAAATGCTACCGACCCTCGCGATTTCCCTTTCTACCGGTATCAAAAATTCTTGAAATATTTGCTCGACTCGAGTTCCGATACTTTCTATCTCAGCTCGCATTTGATAATTTATTTTTTTGTTTTCTCTGACAAATTTCATTTTTACAAATTTTTTTTATTTCAGAGAGTTCAATTTTAGAATAAACATGAAGTTGAAAGTGTGAAATAAACATTGAATTTGATAAATTTGGGTCGAAAATACCCCGCTAAATTTTGAAATCAACGATTAAAATGAACATTTTTTGACCTACAATTATAATTCTAGGTCGTTTAAAAATTTAGACTCGTCATAAGTAGATTCAAAATGAGTCATTTTGAAAATCTATGCAAGAGTGACGTTCACGCTGGTTTTCTGTCGATAGTTATTTCCCCAGATAAATATGAGAACAATTTTACTTTTTATATTTCAGTTGATCGACTGAAGTCGTAAAGATCAAATGGATGAACTGACCACCATTCAGTTACGGGGAGGTAAAAGCAAGATTGTATTTCTTCACATTCGCGTTGTTCGATTATATAAAAACATGTTCGTGTTCTACGCTTCCAAAAATGCGTGTTCTTGAGTGTTCGACAGAGCAAATTTTTTAATAATAAGTCAAAAACAGCCTATCAAAAGGATAATTTTTGGACATTTTTCATTATTTTTCGAAGTTTTAAGAACCGATTTGTGTACGAATGAGCAGAGTTTTTTCTGTAAGGTGGTCTTTTGAGATTTAGACTTGCTTTTCTAGTTTTTTTTCTGAAAGTATTTTTTGTTTTTCAAAAAGCCAAATAAGAGATTTTCTATGTTTTCCGAGCGAGAGAAAACTAGAAGCAATGCTCGAAACGGTGATCAAAACCCTCCTCCTTCAAACAATACTTTTTTTGTATGTATGCTGTGCAAATATTTGAATAATGATTCAACGGTGAAATCGGCATAAAGTATTTCGTTTAATTTTTTAACGGTCTGGACAGCAACTGGACTAATTTCGAATGCAATTCCTGAATTTCGTCCAGAACAAATCCAGATTATACTCTGGACAAGGAAAATTCCAGACTGTGGACAAAATCTGGACTTGCACCTGTCTTGAACACCTCTGGTTATGAGCTATGATAATCGCCGGATTGAGGTTGTACAAACATTATTGGACTACTTTGTAGATTATGAAACATTATAATATGACATATACCGATGATCTATAACCAAAAAAATATATTAACATGCTTTGAAGTTACTTCTCACTTCTGTAATACGACATTCTGAGAAAAGTAAAAAACATATTCAACTCATGAATTTATTGATAAAGATAAAATTTGTGATTTTCATCAAGTTTTTATGTCAAGCAAGGGTCATGCTTAGGGCGAATTCCGAGAAGTTTCAAAACTTTCATTTTGCCTAAATTGTTATTTTTGATGAGATTTCACGAAAATCATGACTAGGGTCCTTGAATTTTGACAAATTCATCCTATATATGATTTTTCAAAATTTTCACGAAAATAGCCATTATAGCCATTTACAGGGAAATCGTGAAAATCATGAATAGAATGAATTCGTGGAAATCCCAAAATTCACCCTAGTTATCATTTTTGTCATTTTCCCCCAAAAATGTCAATTTAGGTTTTAAAATAAAGATTTAAAATTTCTCGGAATTAAGCCTAGTCATGCTTTGTTTCATTCATAGCCGTTGTAGATTAGCAGATAGTATTCATAGTTGTATTAGTAGCAATATTTGTAAAAGCAACATTTCTGATGACGCCGTCCAATGGAGCTGCTTTCGAGAAACCATCTATTGTTGCTAATTCTTCCAAATCTATGGTCGTATAAACCTTAAGCGGGTATTTTTCATCCAAGACAAGACAATCACCTGCTGAATGACCTGGTGTCCATTTTCCATCGACATATCCTTCCCCATCAAACCAGGAGTTAAGTCCAGGTCCCTCAAAAATATATGTTTGTTTACATCTATCACCATCAGAGTAGGCTTTAGTGCTTCCTTTCATCGTGAACTTTTAATTTATTCGATAAACTGCATCGAAAATATTAAGGGCATGTCCCAGATGGATTTCCAAAATAATGAAAAATTTTTTTTGACAATTTTTAACTCGATTTTCCCAATGATCCGAGCATCACTGAACCAAACGGAGGGCACG
The DNA here is from genome assembly GCA_004367895.1 of Oikopleura longicauda. Classification (NCBI taxonomy): domain Eukaryota; kingdom Metazoa; phylum Chordata; class Appendicularia; order Copelata; family Oikopleuridae; genus Oikopleura; species Oikopleura longicauda. The sequence goes on along the minus strand of SCLD01095918.1, from coordinate 3,985 downwards.
CGATAGAGAGATTTTTTTGGGATTCGATCTGGGACATTATTAAGGCTATATGAATCATATGATATGATGGAGCGATCGATTAAAATCACTTAAAGTGGCCGATATATGCTTACATATCAAAATATGATAATTATATTGACCTATATATTTAATTTTTCAAAAATGATATTTTGACCGATATACTGGTATGCAATTTTTCGGAAAATACATATATCGGTCAAAATAAGCCCACCATATATCGGTCAATATATCATATTTTAATATGGACCGATATATCGCCCGTGACGGGAATGAATATCATGATTATTTGTATGCTCTCATGTGAGCAAGTGATGATATTAATTCCCGTTATGGGCGTTATGTTTGCATATTCCGATCATATATGTTTTCATATATCGGGCGTTATAAGACCATTACATACCGGTATCTCGGTCAATATAGGCTCACTTCGCTTAAATCATATCAATATAACATATTACATAATATATTACATAATATATCGATCAATATATGCTGATTTAGCGAACAATTCCTTGTACCATTCATTCACTTGAAACTTCACTCCTATGGCATTACCACCTAATAGGTCCCACCATGATAACGTATCAGGTTTAAAATAAGCCATTTGAATAAGTCCACCAGGCCAACCTAGGGTGTGCGGCTTATAAACGGGAATATAACCGTCCTTTACGACTTTGAATCGGTCACTTTGTGAACATTGATAGTCTGAATCATAGATACTCTATGTCAACATATAGGGGGTACCAGATGAGACTGTGTCGCTTGGTCCAGGGTTGAACCACAGCAGAGTGCACCGCTTTACATATGAAAGTGGTGCACTCTGATCTGGTTCAACCCTAGACTAAGGGGCTAAAAACATAAGTTATTTTTAAATAAGTCAGTAGAATTTTGGTGGTCCAGAAATCGAATAAGATGGTCCAAATTTGAAATAAAACGTCTCAAAGTTTCTTATTTACGGTCCGAGATATCTTATTCCGGACCATCTTTTCGGACCATCAAATAAAATGATTTTTTTAAGTGAGCCGATTCCTGAAAAAATATTAAAAATCCAGCGTGGATCAGTTGATTCTGCTGGTAAGCTGTTGATCTTGAAGTCAAGTGTGAAACTCCAATCGCCTCCAACATCTGGAAATGTACCCAAATTCATGACACATTTATTGTTTTCGATTTGTATTTCTTCATCTTGAGTTGGGTGGTTCACGGGTTTTAAGATTTTTTCTGTGGAATATCCTTCGAGTGTGGGACTAATATGAAACATAATTCTGGGTTACTCTCAGTCGATTGATACCTATGGTATCTTGCGGAAATTTGCGCTCCATAAGTTATGACTTTTTCAAAATGGCATGTTTAGCATAACAAAGATAGGGAAAATCGTATAAAATCTAAAATTTCGAATATTGGAAATACTGTTGGGGATTTTAATAAAGTGACTATTTGTGATGATACCTTGTGGAACCAGCTTTAAAATGCACTAAAAGGATTTATCCGATCACGTGATTTTCGTGGTAAAATTTGGCTTCGAAGTTTGGTCGAGAATACATTAGCGAGATAGGCCGTGAACCACTCTAATCTTGAGCATAACAACCACATTCGGGCGGGGGAGCTGGACAGAAGTTATTCATTGTTGTATCAGTGGCAATATTTGTGAAAGCAAAATTTCTCACAACACCATCCATTGGTTTTCTGTTTCCGTACCCACGACTTATATCTTTTGTTGAAAAGACCTTAAGAGAGCGTCCTTCTCCCCAGACAAAACACTCATTTGTGCTAGAATGATTCCATATTCCATCGACATATCCTTGACCAGGGATGCTCATACGATAACGGTTGTTCTAGCACCGTACCCGGAGTACAAAGAGCACGGAGTACAGAGGGTCATGTACTCGAGGGGTACGAAATTTAACACGGGGTACGGCCATTATTTCCAGCAGGGAGCACGAAGTACGGAGTACGAAAGGTACGGTTCTATCGTACGGTACTCTGGGGGTACCAAATCTGGCACAAGGTACGGTCAAAATTTCCAACAAGTAGCACGAAGAGTACGGAGTACAAAGGGTACGAAATTCCGTATGAACTTCCCTGTCCTTGACCAACAAAGTAGCTCCTAAGTCCAGGTCCCTCAATTACATATACTTGTTTACACTTATCACCAACTGGACTTCCTGTGGTGGTGAACTTTTGATTTATTCGATAAACTGATCAAAATAATGAGTATAAAAGGTTTCTTGAGACAATTCCTTGGTATTCAAAGGGACCCCCATGCCAAAATTTTCGATTTTGAGCTAGGGTGTGTCACTGTGATCTAAAATGAAGCTAATCACGTGACAATTCGAACGCCATAAAAATTTTCCCAAAAATCGATCAAAAATCGGGGTGGATCACTCTTTTAAGAATTAAGGAGATAGGCGTACGCTTAACGCTTGACATTGAATATGATGAATGATCAATGACTTGGTTCTCAACTTCAACTTCATATTGGACCCAACTAATTTTGGAACGTTAAATTCAATATATTGTCTAGCACAGGCCTTCACAGACACGAACGGCCGTCAGCAGACGGTTCACCCTTACACGTGGACGACGGACGGAAATTTTATGGTGATTCGACCGTCCGCCTCAAGGACGCGGACGCCATTTTCATAGGTTGAAACAAGCCTCCACGGACGCGGACGCCGGAATTTTTCCATAGGTAGACGGATTCGGACGGCCGGACGGGATAAATTGTCCACATCATGGACGCGGACGCCAATTTTTTTATAGATGGACGGATGGACGATCCGTGGAGGCCTGGGTTGATGAACGAATTTATGTTCATCCGCCGTACCAATTCGTCCTAGAAGCATACCGTCCCCGACTCGTCCGCCTCCGTCCGCTTTTAAGGAGATTGGAAATATTCATTGAAAACCATGTCGATTGGAAACATTCATTTTAATGGCTATAAAGGGAATTAATATCAGGGCTTGCTCACATAAGAGAGAAAGAGGAGGACAACTCTCCAAATATACAATATAGAGGGCGCCATCCAGCTAATCCTGATATTAATTTTAGTCATTATATTCGGAACTTTATATTCGGAACTTTATAGTCATTATATTCGGAACATAACTTCAGAACAAACCCGATCTTACGGTGTCCGAGATCTCACCGCATCACGGGATTTCACCGCATACTTTTGAGGTCAATGTCTTTAGACTTAAGTTAAAAACATTTCACCGTCGACGCCCGAGATATGTATTTTTCCGAAAGTCACCGTTTTAATTGAAAGTTACAGTTGATGTGAGTAAGTTTCCGTTTATTGACATAAAGTTACCGTTTTGGGAGAAAGTTCCCGATTTTATTTGTCAAAGTTACCGCTTTTTCTATTTTTTGAGTCTAGAAAACCTTCGGATCGGTTCCTTACTAGGGTAAGGTTAAGTTTCTAGTTGGGGTTAGGGCAAATTCATACAAAGGAGAAGAATCAGTTCCCACTTAGGATTACAGTCAGTTCTTAATTAGGCTTGAGCTCAGTTCCTTATTAGGGTTCGTGTCAGTTTCTAATAATGGTTAGGGTAAAATCGTAAAAAGGGTTAGGGTCAGTTCCTAATTAGAGTTTGGGTCAGTTGAAACGGTAACGATGAAACGGTAACTTTAAGCCAAACGGTAAGTTTCTGACAATAACGGTAACTTTCTTACACAAAAAACGTATTTTTTTACTTACAAACGGTACCTTTGACCTGAATAAAGTCACCGTTTTTCATTCTCATCAATCCAAAACGGTAACTTTCAGCAATAAACGATAACGTTATCGTTAAAAACGGTAATTTTATCTCAAAAATAACGGTAACTTTCTAGCAACGGATACTTTTATCCTTAAATAAACGGTAACTTTATGCCGAACTCGTTTTTATTTTGGTTAGAGGTCATTTCACATCAAATGGTCATTTAGTAAATCGATCACAGCAAACTGTAAACTGATCACAGCAAA
>SCLD01095907.1:0-11630 GCA_004367895.1 Oikopleura longicauda | reverse complement strand
ATTTTTTTAGGTGAGGGTATGGACGAAATGGAATTCACTGAAGCCGAATCTAACATGAACGATTTGGTCTCAGAATACCAACAATACCAAGATGCCACCGCCGAAGAAGAAGGTGAATTCGACGAAGAAGAGGAAGAAGCATAAATCTTCTGATTCGAAATTGATGTGCCTCTAGTCAACTTCGACTTTGACCATCATGTTAATAAACGGGTCTCGGCCCCATAATTCACACAAGAGTTATTATATTTATAATAATAGATTTGAAATGACAGAGGTTTTGTAATGTGTTATCGTGGTTTGATTGAATGAGTTAATAGTGAATAAGTTATGATTATTTTTGGAGGTAATTCTCCAAAAGTCAGCACCGTAACTGACTGAGTTACCCAAGGTTTCGAAATCCCGATTTTTTAAAAAGTAGTAGGTTCATGCGAAAAAACAAAATAATTGGTTCAGCCACATTCCCAGAAATATCCCAAGTTTAAGGCCATGTGTGGATGTGAAATTAACGGGTCTATCCTTGAAGACTTTCCAACGACAGAAAAACCTATTTCTGATCGCTAAAATCCATTGAATATGACTGCTTCACAGTTTTGAAGACTTGAGTTGAAGTCAGTTGATACAAGTCAATTTGAGACAAGTCTTGAGTTTACATGTCAATTTTATTATGTGTTGGAATGTGTATTTAGACAGTTGGAGTGAAAGTGTTTTGGAATGTGTTTTAGATTTACTCAATAAGAGGATAAACTGATTGATCAAGATTTAGTGTCCGATCAACCAAATCACGTGGTTGAACCATTGTTGTCCATTTAGCTGATGAATTTCGAGGCCTTTTGTATCTTTGAATGGTTTTTATACGTTCTTATGATTTCATGTTTAGTCTAAAAATTTTAGACTAAAATTAACGTTTTTTTCGAAATAGGGTGATTATAAGCAACTGTGAGCATAATCTGCCCCAAAGTTCGTAAAAATACGGTTTATGATATTTTGGATTACTTCATGAACTAGCGTAAATCTTTTTTAAATTTTGATGCAACTCCGGTTTGCAGTTCCTCCTGCGATTCGCGATAACAATGAGAATCGACCAAGAAGTACTGTATACCCTTAATAAATCTGTACCTCTGCATCTATGTTTAAATGAAGATATACACAAATTAAAAAAAATATTTCGAGATGAAAATTGTCCCGGAAACCGTTTTGTAAAACTAAAAGACCATTTCCTTCTCATTGCGTTCATTGAGGCCATGTGCTCGAATAATTCTGTAAGACTCCAATCTCGATTTGGATTTATGTCTTGAAAAATTTCCGTCGGGTTTATAGTTCTGAAAAAAAAGAATTTAGAATAAAGTGAAGTGAATCCATATTTTACCTTTCTTTATATTGCCTCAAAATGGCTGATTTGAAAACACTAGACTTCATATTAGCCCAAGCAGGAACCTTCTTTCTTGGTCTTTGATCATCATCCGTTTCATCACCAGAATCGAGATCTTCAATATTGTAGTTTTCCGACGATGAAGGATGAAGAGCCCATTTATCCTCTCCCTGAGGAGTCATTTCATACCCTAAAAGTCTTTTATATGAATCTATCGAATACTCAACGGATCGTTATCCAAAAAATGATTAATCGAACCTGTTATTGTCTGAGTATGATTTTTTGCAGGCGTATTATGCATTTGTTTTTCAGCTTGCGCTTTCATTTCAGCAATTTTTTCTTCTTGTTCGAGTTGTTTTCTTCGTTCTTCTTCTCTTCGAGCTTGTTCAATTTGTTCGGTTTTCATTCTATCGTGTTTTTCTCTTTCGCTATCAATCTTCATTTTCCTGAATTTTTTTTGTCAATCCCACTCAAGTCATCATTTTGGTCGTGCTTTAAATTGATAAAACTTACTCTGCAAGTTGTGTTCTCATGTCTTTCAGCTTAGTCTTTTTAGTTTTTTCACTTTTTTTCAGACTGAAGATTTTTTCTTTTCCCTTTTGTTTTTTCTCTTCTTCCATCATCAATTTCTTTCTTCTAATATCTTCAGCATGAGCAGCTTTCTCTTCACGTTTCCTCTGAGCATCTTGTTCTTTTTGAAGCTTCTTTTCTTTTATTTTTCGTTCTCTTTCTGCTTCGCGTTGCTCAATCTCTAATTTCGAAGGAGTTTTACATCGCTCCATCAAATTAGTCTTCGAAGGAGTTTTGGACCAAGGACGAGGTGAAGCTAGGGAACCACTTTGAATACCTTCACGCATACGGGATTTGAAACTAAAAGTAACAATTTTAAACAATGAAAGACATACAAGTTGAAAATATATAATTGATGTAATAATTATTATCGATAAATGACTGTTTCATGAAAATGTTAACTGATTATTTAGGCAACCTATTGTCAAATTTTCTACCGGAGGAGCTAGGAGCCGAATTTCTAATAAAATATATTAACGTTGAATAAGGACTGGTACTAACCTTGGTGTTTTTGGAAGTGATGATGGTCCAGAATTTGGTGACGGTGATCTAAGTCTTGTTTTTGGAACTGCTTTGGTGGATTTAAATGAAGGATTTTTTGTTGCGCGAGTTGCACGTGAAGATCCATTTGAATTGAGACTCGTGAGAGAATTGGTGCCTAAAGTTTAATTTGAATTTATCAATATTTGACTAGGCTATAAATTACACCTATAATTAATACAAACTTTTAACGTTTCGAGGAAGTTTTAAAATGATTCACTTACTTGATGCGTTTGAACGAAGAGATTTCTGTTGTGTGATAGGTAGTGGTGTGTTCATAGCTGTTTGATATGAGTTTCGCATCCTGGGTGATCCATATTCCATATTGATTGTCTTATTAACGATTCTATCAACGAGTTCTTTCTTTTTACCTTTTGTATCAAGGTGTTCTCTTTTGCATACTTCTCTAAGCTCAATAACTCTCTGCTGCGAATATCTACTGGTCAAAGAAGTTCGATACTCTTCAATATCCGGTGTACTTTTCTCACTTTCAGCCGAAGGCAGCTCGGGTACCGTGAACTGTATTTCCTCTTGTGTTGAGCTTAATATGTTGTGTTTAATAAATAATTAATAATAATACAAGATATCATCAAGATTTCCAGGTCTAAAATAAATTATTAAACTAACCTTTCATCTATTTCTAAAGTTTCTTCGTGAGTCCGCCTTTTCTTCACAGGAGTATGAATCGGCCCATCAAGAAGACCTTCAATAATCTTCTCGAGCTGATCTGCATAAAGACACAAATCTGTCTCTTCATCTTCAAAAGCAGTTCTGTATCTTGGTGCTATTTGGAACATTTTTTTCGGCTTCGAGGAACCACCAGATTTGTTGACTGATTGAGTGGTAGTAACGTGACATCTTAGACGGTTCAGTACTGTCTGACACACATCGTAACCGTTTTCACGAGTTGCTGCGGACAGCGTTGAAACTGCCCATTCTATGTCGCCTTGCAATCCCATTCTGAATTTAAAAAAATATAATTGAAGATGGGTTAAAAGAATAAAGTCGAATAAAATAGATTCGACTTACCACTATTTCTCTAATTTCAAACTAATATATAAAAATGTTTTTGCATCAAAAAATTTGTCAAAATCGAAATTAAAGTCAGGTGTGGTAAGTCGAAAACATTTTGTCTGGTCAATTTGGTGATTGGTGTAACTAATTCTGAACCGTGAAATGGGTTCACTTCAGTTCAAAAACAGAACAATTATTAGCGAAGCTTTTGCTATGGATCTGCGGTCATGGTTCGTGGTAAAAGGTCTGATTCGAACGAGAATGGAGAAAATACTAAGATTTAAAACAATAAATCCTTTCTATCTGTGTATTTGAGGCAGTTATCGACAACAATATCGATCAAAACTAGTTTTCTTGACTTGACCCTTCTCCCGAATCGTGAAATAAATTCTTATTGACTTGATTCAAAAAGTCGCTGGCAAGTTCTTCTTCTGGGTTCGCCGCGTGTACCGCTTAATACGAATAAAGGTACCATCATCAATGAAATGAAGATTACCTTGGACGAGTGGATATAAAATTTCTTTCAATTCATCAGAATAAGGAGCTTGAATAATGTCTAGGACTTCAGTGACAAAGTGACGAATAAGTGAAGCATCAATACGTTCACTTTTACTTATATTTGAAATATATCGCAATATCGGAATAACATAACCACGTGATATCAAATGTACCATGCGATCTTAGAAGGTTTTATTTGCGTTAGACTGAGAAGTTTTAATTTTTACCATAACTAGAGATTTTTTGCTTACGTGAACGTTACTCTAGAACCAAAACCTAGAACATTTTTCTTCAGGTTCAGAAGAATAAGGGTATCCATCGCTGGGAAATTATTTTCCAAGAGCTTTGTCAATAGCTTCATAACATCATTATGTAACTGTGGATGACAAATTGCAATCTCGTCAATAAGTGCTAATGAAAGTGGAGTTCCCTCAATTTGCTTCTCGAGGTATTTCGGAGTCGTGATGTATTCGACCCATCGAAGAACACCCAAACCGACTGGAGGAAATTTTATATACTGAAACAGGTTCTGGAGCTCTAATAATGACGTATGAATGATAGTATTACGAAAAACCTTTAACTCAAAGATACAAGTTTTTATCCAACCGTAAAATTCGGGTTGAAATATTTTACCGGGGTTGAAATCGCTTAAGCGTGGATCTTATATGAAGGAAGCCGATAGGTTTGACAAGCTTAAATGCAATTCTGAACATTTTGGTCAATTTTACGAGAACGCCCACGCATATAAACACCACCTACGAAATTTGAATTTATCAAAATTGAAGCTACATATCAACATGTCGTCATTTCCTGAAATTATATTGAGAGATCCTTCCTTATCAAGTAATAATTCACTGGCTTGATAAATAGCTTTTGATATCTGTTCGATTTCATGTTCTTGTCTGTCGATCGACTGTCTATTTCCTCTATCGTCCCACTCTTCGATAACTTTATTCACGATTAATAAAATTCACTTTTCAGAATTCAAATAGTGCGCCATTTTAACTTTCCGAAAATAAACTCACCGAAAAATCAATTTATCGCCCTCGGCGTGACTCACCGTAACTGTATTAATCATTAGAGTCATCACGATGAAGTTATTCGTAATCATTTCCTGACGCAGCGTATCCAAATATCCACACACAACTTCGTTTAGCGTCTTTGGAAGGTTGGGAGAGTGCAATAAGCGAAGAAGGGATGAAAAGAAAATTGACAAAAACGTCAATTATTGACGGTGCTCGAATGAGTGCTATTGGTGGAGGATCATCTGTTCGATAGGCCTTGTAAAGTGTTATGAACTGACTGTTTTTGGCTTTTCACAGATATGATTCGTGAAACGTTCACGAACTTGATTGATAAATAAAAGCCGTTTCCTTTGAACTTCATCGGTAATATTAGGTGCATTTAGGATTGTGGTTATCGCTTGCAGCGCTTTTGGATATCGATTTGCTCCTGAAACTGAACTGAGCCAAGCTCTATCTACTTGATAGCCTCTCGTCCTAGCAAATAACTCGACTTCTTGCGAGATTCTTTCGATTAAATGATTTTTTGATGATTTTTGTTTGATTTGATCCAACAAAGATTGACTAAAAATGTACGTATGTTCTGAGTGATTGACCATTTCGCAAAATTTTGGTAGATTTTCTAGAATTGTTTCATCATTTTCGTCAAGAAGATTTTCAATTGATGTTTTGATAACTCGAGCAAATACTTCTAGTTGAGCTGCTGCCGTTGACAAGTTTGTGATCTCCCCCTGGTGACCAGCATCTGATACTAGTTTGATGACATAATTCAATAAGGTACAGTCTGGGTATTTTTCTGTTAGCTGATAAAATAGTTGACGCCACTTTTTGTATTTAATCATTTGTTCAAGCCAAGATGGAGTTCCACCTTCATTGGCAAAGACTGTATCAGCCTGCGTTGGATCAAAATGTTTGATAAGCTGTTGTTGGAGATGATTTTCAACTAATTCTTGGACTTGGTCACCTGACATTCCACTTTAAAATCCTTTATTATCAGTCAGTTCATTGGAAAAAAATGTGTGTTACCTAAGAATAAGCCATTCGGCAAGAAGATTTACATGTTGTGCCATTGCTCGATAATTATCAGAGAGCAACTCGATCACTTCCGGTGGCTTTCCACCTTTTCCACAGTACTTTCTTACGGTATCCAATACTGTCGGCTCCATTATATAATCTTGCGAGCTCAATGTTGCCCTCAAACTTTCAAGAGTATCACTCTTTTCACTCATTATAATGTTTTCTGAATTTATTATATCATCACTTATTAAGATACAACCATCAAACATATATATATTTGCGGCGGCCAGACTTAAATTTATAAAGTAGAACTGTAGGAATATTCCATCACACGTTGGCGTTTCATAAGTTTTTGAAGTGAACACATGATTAAAACCACCTTGACTCCACTTGTGGGTGTTTACCAAGAGGAAAATAAATAAAGATAAATAAATATATTTTGTAGATAGGATAGCCAGCTATTATGGCTTTTTATGATTTTCTGATTATTCAGTTTTTTCTATTTTTTTTTGAACTTGGAAAGAGGATTTGAAGAGACAACAGGGGGCAAAGAGTATTTAGTGAATGTTGAATCGAGTGAGTGAGACTCCCTCTGGTGGTGTAAGAAGTGATTCAGAAAGATTTTCAACAAAGCGAGGGATCATTCGTTCATGTTTAAGATGAGCCGGAGATACAGTCAGACGAAGCATCTCTTCTCCCATTGGAACTGTAGGGTGTTTAATTGCTAAAATATGGTGTTGCATTATTTCAGGGTCGACTACATCCCCAAAGTTTCATTCAAATCGATTCACGGGTGTCCGAGAAATGATCCTTTACCTTGTACATAGTAGCCACGACGGTTCATTTCACACATCACGTGATCGGCCATCCTAGCGGATCCAAGCTCAACAGTAGTCACGTGACTAGCTCGATTTGGCTTCTTATATTCAATTTGATGTTGAGCCAATTCATCGCGGAGAAGCTTGACTGCCCTCCAGTGTTCCTCCCTGAGAAATTGACCTTCGTCGCCTTTAAGAATTCGAATAGAAGAAATGTTCGGGGCTTTTAAAGTTTTCAAATTAAATCGTCATTCTAGGCAAAAATTGACTATCGGGAAAAGAAATGAATCAAGTTTTTTAAAACTTTCCAATGACAGTTGGAGGTAGAGCAGTTGTGAAAATAAATCCAGGAGCATGTTGACGGATACAATCAACAATCAGCTTGTTTGCAGCAATGTATCCACCGAAGCCGCCGACGCCTTTCCCCAGCGTCCCAGAAACAATATCAATCTTTTGTTGGACATTCTCGAGTTCGCCAATACCCGCCCCGGTCCTCCCATACAATCCGATCGCATGAACTTCATCACAAAAAGCTATCGCATTATACTTTTACATTGGTTAGAATTAACGCCTTCAAGTGACCACAATGACCATTCAGGTTTATAAATAACCTTTCCTTGTGGGCTAAATCACACAGCTGACTGACATGTTGAATATTTCCACCCATACTGTGAACAGATTCAAATGCCACTATTCGAAATAAGTTCGGGTTTTTATCGTATTCACGCGATAAAAGCTCTTCCAAATGGACCAAATTGTCATGCTCGAACACGAATAAACGATTTGATGGGTCAGTTTGTTCGTTACGACCACGAAGTATTCCTTGGATCATGGAAGCATGATTTCCAGAATCAGAAAAGCACTGAGCCCCGGGAAATGAGCGCCCAAGTAATGTTGACAAGGTCGCATCATTTGCTACGTAGCACCCGTTGAATAAAAGTGCATCATCCTTTTCGTGCCAGTTCGCAATTTCAGATTCCAGAACAGCTTCACATGGATTCAAATTTTGAGTGACAACCATAATTTTGTTCCGATTCATTTTGCGTTCGAACACTCTGTTTATTTGAATCCGAACCTGTCAATTCTGAATTCCCAGAAATATTTCTCGTGCCTCCAGATCCGCATCCATGTTCAAGAGCAGCTTTCGTCGCTGCCTCAGTGACCGTCGGATGAGATCCCATGTTGAGATAATCATTTGAGCAATAATATTCAATTTTATCGGGGAATGCTTTATACTTTTTAACTTCTTCGGCAACTGGAGCCTGGTTTGCAAGTTTGTTCAATTGTGTAAATTCACGATAAGTTTTGTTTTCACGCTTCTTTCGCAACATTTCGGACATTCGTTTTTTCCATGATTCGGGTAAAATATCCGACTCTTCATAATAAGCCGCAATTTTACGCTCGCAAAGGTGTGTTTCCTTAGGTGGCGTCTAGATAAATGAGTTTTAAGTGATGTTTAAACAAGAAAAACGCTTACTTTTGCGTTAATATCCTGAAGAACTTCAGAATGAACCGTTCTTGATACATCTATGCCAGTGAGAGGACAAACGCTCGATTTGGTTACTTCCCCACTCGTGTAAGGGCATCGTAAATGAGCTGGACTTGGATTTGCGTTGGTGGAGGCTGGGCGCTTGGTTTGAACTTCAAATTTATGCGTCTGACGCTGCATAAAAGGACAGACTTACCATCGGGATATTTTTTGGGTTATATAATATATTATATATTAGTTTACCAGACCTAAAACATAAAAATATAAATATTCCTTTCATTGCATCCTTCAAAGTGACTTTTGAGTTCTGAAACATTGATCTTGAGACGCTGGAGACAAACGGGCACTTCATATTCCCAGCCGAAATCCGTCCTAATCACTAAACAAGAAACCATAAATATTTCTACACGATTATCGTATTAGGAAGGAATGGAAAGGTCAAAATATTATTTGGCGCAGAAATAGATTTGTTGGCGCATGCAAATCATTATTTGTACATTGAATCATTTCCAGTTTTGTTGAATATTGAGCGTTTTTGATCTGCGAGATTCTCTTTTGTAGCTACTTCATGGCGCTTTTATGCAAAACTTTTGAGAAATTCGGCGGCACAAATTCTCGCTCGAGCATTTACGGCTAGTTTCAAGTCGGAGACTTCTTTGTCTACTTCTTCCATGAATTGAATTATGAAATCTACTAATTTGTGTTTGTACATATCTTTCAGAGCATGTCAATTTGTCACGTGATTATCTTAAGTCATGGAACAATTGGAAGTTTCCGCAATTTAATCTCTTTTGCCTGTCAGAATACAATTAGAATCTTTATATAGGTCAAAAAAGAGGTGGTCCCAATTTTATGACTCCAGGTGAACTGATATCATTTATGTCATTTTGAATGGATATCATTCATTTCGGGGTCATTCTTTATCATTTAGTTATCGCGTTCAAGGCCATTGACACATTGACAATGATGCTTGAATCATCGACTTGATTTGAATCTAGAAGATGATAGTACAAGGCCTGATTATATCAAAATGAGCTCACAGCCTCGTGCCAAGATGTTAAGCCTTTTATATGCGCCCGTTCTTGGGTGATAACCTAAATATGAGCTGGCAGACACCCACGGTTTGTCTTGAAATGCTATTCCTTCTGTGTGAATATTGGTGATAAGAAAGCTGATAGTGTATCCCTGTACCGGTTTTCTTCTTAAAATTGAGAATTTCTCTGCTCTCTGCATCAGAACTCGAGCGAATTTATCGACAAGTATCTCTTCAAGGTCATCTGCCTGTTTGATGAGAATTGAGACTCTGACCGAGTTGAACGAAGTCTCGATTAACACTTTCTCCTTTTCATTTCGTGCTGAATTAAAGGGGTGAGTCTCGTGAATGTCGAAACGGGCTCACGAGGTGGTCACGTGATAGGTCATTTGACCACAGCAACGATTTCAAATACTGACCGACAATCAACGGAGTCAGTTCAACTTCTTTACCACTTGAAATCTCAACTTCTGGCTTACTATATCGCTCAACAAGCTAAAAATAAACAATATATAATTTCGTTTATTTTGGGTAACATCGACTAAAGATAAAATAATGAATCCAAAAAGAGGTGATCTTTTCAGAAAGAACCATCTAGAAATAATAATTGGACTCTTAAATAATACTCTCGTATTTTTGACGTCATAATTCGTAAAAATTACCTGTGAATCAAAATTCTGAATACATAAAGCTGCGGTTAATGTCGAACGAACGCAATTAAGATACGGTTTGAGTGTGGCAGCCATTTTGATCTTAATTAATAACCAAATAAATATAATTATTTCCAAATAAACTATAAGGTGAAAAAACGGAACAGGTGGCACTCAAGGAAAATACATGTGAACTCTGTAACTCTATGTGAACTCTAAAAGAAACTGACTCATTCAAGAGTCATACAATGGATCATAGGCGGCTGAGTCATTAAAATGACGCATTTAAGATGAGTAAGAAGTTATTTTTCCACATCTGTTGCTGGCTTCATAACATCGGGTAATTCTGGCGGAGCTGAATATTCAACAACATCCTTCTTCCATTCATTTTCCATAGTTGTTAAATACAATTCAAATGGTCTTAAATGCATATTAAACCAACGTGATAAATAAAGCAAAAGACATTTACTTGTAAGCCATGGCACAGTCTCCCTTGATTCCGCATTTTTGCAAAATCTTTGGATCCTCAAATTCTTCATCACTATGGAAATTAAAGATTTTTTGATCTGATGTTTTGAATCCCAAAAGTTTTTCAATTTGCTCCTTTACTTCAATAACTGTATTAGTTTCTTTGATAGGTTTTCCAATTTTTATGACTTTTAATTCAAAATTCAAACTTGCAAAGGGCCCTACATAGGAGCGAAAACTGGTTTTGCGGTGTAGTAGTCATAATCGTAAAGTAGTCAAAATTCGACTGTACAAAAAATGTCTTTCTAAATGTTATCAAACCGTGCCTGAAAATTGTAGAAACAACGTCTTTTTCTGATACCTAAAGACATAATGATTTTTATGGGCGTCGAAAATCGGTGGGAACCGACGGGATTATCGTTTTTGGAAAGTAAGAAATATCCGGATAAAGAAAAAAAATGCCGTCCAGCAGTTAACTAATTAATTATTGTTTAAACTCTCATTTCATTCAGTTGAACGCCTTATAATCCTTTGATATGAGAATAGACTCTGATTTCGGCCTTATTTTTGAAATAGGAGATTTCCCGCCGAGATACAGTCTCAAAGTTTGCATAAAAGTGACTCGAAAATGATTCATTATGGTATTTTAAGGCTCATAGTTAATGAATTCATCAATCGGCTATTCATTGAAGCGGTCCAAAAATCTAAATTCCCATTTTTTCGTGTTAACTCTTATTTCATATTAAAGAAGTTTCAGTAATAAAAATATCCCACTGAAGTCCAGGCAACCTTATCAATCACGAATCTTACTAAGCATCAGATAACCAGTCAAAATGTTAATAAATTACTAATTAATGAAAAATAAAGATAAAAGCTAACGTAGGTGTACTTGGGTAGGTATCAAAATTCGATTCTTGACTTTGAATTTGGATTTTTTACGATTTTTGACAAGTTTTGGACAAAAAATGCTCGAATGGATTAAATGACTAAAAATGCCATTGAAACTTTATTAAATTAATTTGGTCACAATTGATTATGACGTGATATGGCTCATCATTACGTCACAAACTCCCACAGTCATATTTTTCGCATTTTATAGTGGTTTATGAGCTTGAATAAGTTAATAAATTAAGGGTATATCT
>SCLD01095896.1:0-11630 GCA_004367895.1 Oikopleura longicauda | reverse complement strand
GCCAAGCATCGGGTGGCGCAAAATGACGACGTGACTAAAACATAAAATGTTTGTGATAAAAACGCTATTTATTTACACAATTTTTCAACCGTACAGCTACTAAACTGAAAAACAAGGCGTATGCATTTTCATTATTATTCAAAGTACATGAGCTATGATACTTAACGCGGTCGTCATGTGTACCACTAACCTCCTATCCTGACGCCTTGCCCATGTTTGTTACAAAGCATTAATTGTTAATAAACATTGTATCTTTTCGGCACTCAAATAGGAGAAATTCATCCCGGTTATGTCATCCAAGCGGTGTTTCATTATGGAACATTAATCAAAGTTTCAAAGCAAAATTTGACATGAGCATAGTCTGACAGTTTTTGTATTGACTAGGTACTTCAAAGATTAATCAAAGTTTCAAAGCAAAATTTGACATGAGCATAGTCTGACAGTTTTTGTATTGACTAGGTACTTCAAAGGTGATAAAATAACCGGCTGAGTAAAATCAGGATTACTGCTGGATTTAAAAAAACTAACGCCCAAACTGAGTGCCAAACGCGCCCATTTGGCCATGCGCACAGGGCTGACACCAGGTCATTACGCAACATGTCTTTGGCATCGACTCGGCCAAGCGCGCCAAATCGACAAATTTTCGCCGGACTTGGACGACGAGGCCGCAGTAAATGAAAAACGCCCAGAACATGAAGTTGATCGTCTGTGAATGAGCGCTATTTCTTTCGTCTAGGAGTATCGTTGTTTGATTCTTCTCACTGTGCTCGGCATTGAATGTGACTTGAGGAGCCGTACAAAACGTGAATATGGCCACGCCGACCAGGGTCACGGGTACGCCGAACATGACCTTGAATTACAAGAAGCAGATAAGTTCTAAGTTCGTTTCTACTACCTTGGCACAACTCATTTTGTAACGCCAACTAAGCCGAAATGAGGCAAGACACGAGCAAATAAGGCCAAACAAAAGCCATTTTCGGTACAGCTTATTTTTGAAACCAAATAAGCCCGGTTTATTTGGCTCAACAGGCGGCAGCGGTACCACTTCATCGACCTCAACCACCACCACCACCGGCGGCGTCAGTGGCAGTGGGGCATTTCTCTTGTATTCGGGAAAAATCGACTCATACGACGGTGGCTCGACGTGGGTCATTATTATTATTGTTTTGACTCTTTGGGCTGTTCATTTTGGCTTTCGTCTGTGTGTTTTCTTCCATCCCGTTACGGTAGTAAAAAACGACCGAGACCCAAGTCTGGATGACTCACTCAACTTCTATACTTGGGGGTGAGTGAGTCATTGCCATTTTGGTGTGTTAGAGAAAGACGCCTAAACTTGTGAAAATGAAGAGAAATATGCTGTTGTCGGATGACGACGACAGTTTTGACGATAGTTTATGGTGAGGTTAAAATTTCAAGTTTTTTTACCCACTCTGACAGTTTCGACGATGATTTCAATCAAACACTGGCAGAGGCCAAGCACGATCAAGTCGAGCGGAAAAAGCTAAAACCTAAGTTGACGACAAAGCCAAGTAAAGTGCGCTTGAAACCATCAACCGAATTAACAAATGAACAGAAACCACTCCCGACCAGTGCGCTCTGTGTCAACCCGAAAAAGATCAACGAGCTGCAAGCGTGGCTGGGATGTAAAGTGAAGAAACTGTTGATGTTATCGGGTCCACCGGGCTCGGCAAAAGAGACCGCACTGCGCAGTGTGTGTGCCGAGCTCAACCTACCCATCACCGAGTGGAAGAATCCGCCCAGCACGGGAGGTGGTGAGACCGGCGGCGGCTTCGTCAACATGGGCAACTACGAGACGCTTGGTGATGAGGAGTGCGCCCAGTTTGCCATGTTTATCCACAAGGCAACGCTGTTTACGCATGGGATTGTTTTAATTAAGGAGTTGCCACACAAATTTGAGCAGCACCCGGCTGAATTTGAGCAAATAATAACACAGGAAAAAGTTTGACACGTGTTCCACCTAAGGTTAAAATTAAAAAAGAATATAATCAAATTAGAATCCACTCACTCCCAATGTGTGTCCACACACACACAAACGACAAACTGAGAACACAGTCCCACAATAAGCACTGTCCACTTGTCTTCATCACTAACAATCCGCGCAATTACCCACTCCTGATGCGCGAAGCCGATCAGATTCTATTCCTAAAAATCGCCAAGACCTTTATGAAGAAAGCATTGAATCGATTACCGCAAAAAGTGTCGAATCTGAGTGATGTGATTGAACTGGCCGATGGCGACATTCGCTCGGCGATCAATACAATCACGTTCAACGGGTCCAAGAAAGGGGCCAAGGGCAACAGCTGCGCCGCCGCAGTCGACTCACAGTTGTTGCTGTTTCGCGCATTAGGACGCATTTTAAACTCGAAACGAGAATCAACCAAAGAAGAACCGACCATTCCATCAACACTGCCATGTCATTTGCAACGAAACCAACTCAGCTACGTGCCCGAGGAACAGTGGGCTCTAAGTGGGTTCATGGCGACGACATTCTCGTCGTTTCTACATCAGAACATGACGCCCTTTATACCAGATATTGCCACTCACGATCGCATTGCCGATGACCTATCATTATCAGATCAATTCTCCTCCAAGTATGGCCACATGGAAAAGCTGTCAGCCTATCAGGCCATTGTCTCCTCCCGCTCACTTGCCTACTGGAATCACTGCCCAAATAAGGTCGGCTTCATTGCCCTGCACAGACCGAAATCGATCGAAAATCGAGCGACCAGATTGACCAATCAGGCCAAAATATCCGCCGCCAAGTTCAACGCCTGGCACGGGGCGAGTACATGCTCGTTAGTAACCAGTCAAGTGCCCGCCTTTGTCACGATTGCGCCGCGACACCACTTGACCATTCAATTTGGCGATTTGGCCCGATTCCCGCGGTTCACATCGCATAATGGGGCCCGATTAGACGAGAAGGATGAATTGAAGGAAACGTCTGATGATGACGAGCAACAGTTGCAAGTAAAGATTGAACCAGAAAAAACTCCCGAAGACTTTGAAAATGGGCTCCTTATTTCCGATGACGATTCGGATTGGTAGCATACAAGTATGAAATAAACTAATTGAGTATTTAACAAACCATTTGTTTCTGCATACTTCGCAATACAGATAAGCCCAAATCAACGTGCGTGACTTTACCAACGTGACTTATCAATGCCGGTTTATGCCCGATCGGCGATAGTATATACGTCCAGTTTATATACCCATAAGGTGTGAGTGTGTGTTGCATTTATTACCCCGTAAAACATGGACAGTGAGTTTACAACCATACTGAAACTTTCTTGCAATATGAATTACATACAGTGAGGGGTGCTTGGTTCCCGATTTTAGGGCGGACCTCGTTATAACGGATCCTTCACTGTATACCGCATTGTTACCGAAAACCGACAGAACAATCTAGTATAGTTACGGTATTTACAGCTTCAACGAAATGTACAAATACTGCTTGAATAGACACATACTGACAATATGATACTGTAAAATGTACTGAATGGCTGCTCGACTTAATTATTCGTAATTATACACCAGTTCATCTCGTGATCCCACCCAATTCGTAACACCCGGCTAAGCCGGGCCGGCTTCTGTATATCTATACAAAGCGGCATTAACTTCCAAGTTGGAACTCGCAACAAACTATATGCTTGTATCCCTTTAAGTACGTTTATCATCTTTAAGAAATCTACAAAACTAGCGACTACTGCAATAAACTGACTATATTCATTTTTTTTTATTTAGAATTATTTTAATTGTTTCAGTAATTTTAGTAAAATAATAAGAGAAGAAGAAACTGTAATGGGGCGGAAAATAGGCAAACAATAAGTGGCCCTTCTGAAACCTATGAAGTCTTAACAGAACAGTATAATAAGTCTAATGAATAAACTAATCCTGAAATAATCAGGCGGAACATCAAACAATAAACTTGTTGACATCGACCATGTAGATTTCATCGTCCCGACCGCTTCGCAATTGGCGTTGCATTGGCGCTCGTTGCACTGGTGCTCGTTGCACGGGTGTCTTCTGTTGCTTCGACCATTTCATCACGAGTAACATCATGAGCGAGAGCATTCCAGCTGCAAAGATCGAGCAGCACACGGTACCAACTATTCCGCCGGCTGGAACCTGCTTCGAGTTTCGAACATTTGGAGTTAACTTGAACCCGCGGGAGCTTCTGTTCAGCTGTGGACCCATCCTGATGCAAGCTTCAAAAGAATCTTCGAAAATCGGAGAATCTTTACTTATTTTTACTTTCAGTGAATCCAAGCAACACGCTGCAAGATTTCCATTGCAGTGTCCCATTCTTTGACAATTGAGTTGATTGTGAAGTGTGATCATTTGTAGCTTTTTATACCACTATGTGGTGTGGCGCTAAAACGGAAAAATGGTGTCCCATGATAGATTTTTTTTATTAAGCGAGACGATATGGTACTGTATATACAGCGTTCACAACTCAAATCTCGATTTGTTCGGATATAATTTGTTGTAAATCGTTTGAAGGGCATTGCGTGCAATTTCGGCGGCTGGCTGATCGTGCTCCATCAGATCGTTTATGCATAGAAACTTGATGCCGGACTTCATTCGGAAGAATTTATCAATGGCCGGCTGATTTTTCCTCATATCCGTCCACCATGGTATGTAGTAGATGCCACTGGTACTCACCCGTGTTGACTTGTAAATGCCGGGCGTCAGCTGGGCTTGTGATTTTGGCGCTTCAATTAGCCAATTATAATAGCTGAACTGTGTTTGCATGTCATTTTTCTGACGCTTGCGATGTGAGGAGGTGACTGTGTAGAACCGTTCAAAGTAGTTTTGCAAATCAGACATGATGCGTTTGTTCATCATTGCCGGGAAGTGTGGCTGTACTAAGAGTAATGTATGAATAAGTTATTAAATAAAAAAATCCTTTTGAGACTTACGGTACCGCGGATGATTTTTGACGAGTTTAATCTCATAAAGTATGTTGACAAAATCAAGAGACTGATAAAATCCAGCGCGATGATCGGTGATGCCACCCGGCGGCACCACCCCATCACAGTCATCCCCATCCCAAGCACAGCCAATCTTGTTGCACTGTTGCTCACACTGACCATTGCCGAAGAGCTCGTCCAAGCACTCACTTGAGCAAAGCTGGGTGACGTCTTTATGTTTGACGGCACCTTTGGCGTATATCTTATACCCAGTTTTGGTTGACCACCTATGTAAATGTCTGTCAGAATATTCTCCTGTTACAGGATGAACCGGCAGTCTATAAAACGTTTTTTTTTCAGATTTAACGAGCTGTTGTACCATGAAATCGAATTATAAGAAACCGGGGATTTAGCAAGCAAAAGAATCTTACCAGTCATCAATGCATACTTTACGGGTGAACGTAAAATCGTCGTTGAGGTACAGAAAATTATCAGCCAGACCCGGTATTTGATGCAAATGACTGAACACTGACTGATAGATCACGTAGAACCGCAATTAAGGAAACCTACCTTTCGATAGCACGTGAGTTAAACGTCGGCAAGTCAGTTTTATCGGTAAAGATTTGCTCATGTGATATAATTCGAATGCGATCGGTCGTCCTATTCAACCACAGCGGGTACTGGCCATTGGTGACAATAAATATAGTACGAATCCAGGGTACGTACATCTGAACACTTCTGATCGAATACTTGAGCTGGTTAAAGTCCTGGAAACGTTGCGGTTTGACATCCTCCTTGTTTGTCTCCATGCCCAGGTCAGTTTCTCCAAAGGTTTTCTTGAAGCTCGGATCGCTGCCATTTACCCATGTGTAAACTAAATCAACGCCATCCTAAAGCTCGGGATAATAAGATTTGTTAATATTGAAATTAACAAGTGTTTTTAAGTTCTCCTGGCAAATATAATCACAACAAAGTAATAATGCTAGCATGCTTAGCAGGATACAATATACAGTCATAACTCCATTATAACGAACCATTTTGGTACACCAGTTCAGACATAAAGTTCGTTATAATGGGTTGCTTTATAATGGGTAAGATATAAAAGGGTAACGGGAAACGGACCAAAAGTTCGTTATAATGGGGTTCGTTATAATGAAGTTATGACTGTATGCAACTATTCAACTTAGAAGCTGGTGAGTTTGAGAAATTCATTAATATCCCGTGTTCCCTCTGGCATTTGACAAGTCGTATATTGTCCGGCGCCAACATGCTCTTCGGATAGTTTCGTACCGCCAACTGGAATCGGCGCAACTGGTTTGTCATTCATGTTTTTTGGCACGAGCACTTTTAAAACGGGCGGTTTCGGTGGTGGTTTTGGCGGCTCTTCCTCGACAACGGTAATAATGCCATTATGGTTGGTGTATACATTTGGTTCGACTTTCACTTGCTGCTTTGCCTCTGCAGTTGCTAGCCGGCCCTCCAACTCGGCGACATGGTTCTTCATTTCATCATACTGTTTGCGCATTTCACCAAAGTCAGCTTCAAGTTTAAGGCGATCCGATTCCACAACTACGTCCATTTTGTCCGTCCTGCTAAGCTCGTAGACATAAGACGATAAAGCCAGTAGGAAGATGACCAACAGTGAAATGACAAAAAATTGTTTATCAATCATTCTCTCATTTGATAGTGAGATAAATGTCAGTGGAATATCGCCGCCGCCACTTTTTTCGGTTGTTTTGATCAACCCACAACTTTATAACTTTTTGAAATAAGGAATGGAAATAATATACAGCATAAAAGAGGTTATTATAAGCCATTTGAAGAAGCATAGATACATAATTTATGTTAATGATAGTTGTTTAGCGAGCTGTAACATTCATATCGTAATAGCCGGGCTATTACAAGCACGTACTCAGTAACATGTAATCGGGGCCGCTTCTTTATGTCTAAGACCAGAAATACTCGTCATTGAACAGGTTCTGCAAGCAGTACAGCTCTTGAAGCTCTCGTAGATTGCCATAACCACCGTTGTAGTTGTTGAAACACATTTTCATTTGACGTGCAACGGTCTATTATTGTTGAAAGTTATTGAAGTAATACAGTAATATCATATGGGCCGCCCAGGGCCGGTGTATTATAGTCAAAGGTCTCAGATTTATATCTCATGAAGCTTTTCTTTGTAGTTATATTACAATTTGTAAGAAAGCTCCAAAGCTTGTAAATTTTTATTAAAAAAATTTACTCGTGTCCTACATGTAAACTGGACGTAAATAAGCCCTTGAGTAACTCTTTATCTTGATTTTTCCAGAAAAGCAAAATGTAACCTCGATTGATGCCCGCCATAAAGGGTGTACCGATGGTGAATATCTCTCAAGTTTGTGTCGATGTGCCATCACTTGGAAGTACTGTATAACGACGAGTAGCGATACTCGTTTTAAAATTCTCATAATTTGTCGTTCACGTTGAATATGTTTCGTCACTCCAACCTAAAGTCAGCATTTGACATATGGAGCACATATCTACAGTATTGAACATGCTCCATTACTCTATCGATAGTATGATTCTCCGGGAAAAGATAATTTTGTATCATTCAACTTTGCAATTCAGTGTGATAATCGACTTGATAAGAACGCCGGACAAAGTTACGACACAAAGTAATGACGGAATGTTAACATCGTTACAGCGCAAACAGACGAGTACTTGCGTGTTTTAGAAGTGTGAAGAAGACATTTTACCCGATTATATATGCGTATGTAAATACACTTACTCTGTGTGACGTAGCACTTTGTGTGAGCAGTCTGTGTGACGTAGCACTGTTTTCTTGCACTTTGAAATGCGTCAGAAAGCTTGTTATATATCAAACCAGAACCTTTTTACACCGACTAATTTGTCATTTTCATTTATTTCAAAATAACAAGAACCAACGTGCAAAATATAATCATTCATGCCATTCACGTCAGACTTCGTTAAACTAGTGATTCTCCTTGGCTATCCTGAATAACAAAACAGAATATATTTTGAATATTGTCATCCCGGTTATAAACCGGGTGATATACCTTATAATAGTCGGCAATTTGGTCACTGTTCGCCGGCATTTTATGCAAGCAGTACGCGGCGTACGAGGCAATCGAATCACTCTCCGATTGTAACATCAATCCCAGCTGATGGGCAAGTGGCTTCTGGACACCATCGGGGCTTGGGCAAACAAGTCCCTTCAAACTATTAATCTCAGCTAACTCGGCTAGACATCCAACAGCCTCGCGCTGCACCTGGATAGGCTGATCTGCAGCACAGTGATTGGCGACAAGCTGGAGCGTGCTTGGCGATTTGACCAGTTCATCACGATAGCCATTTACATCGCGACTTAAAAAATCGTACTTTGATAGGAATAAAGTGTCTCACCAAAGTGTATGCATGAAGCCGAGCAAATCAAAAGCAAGGTCGACATCATTGTAAGCAAGCAAACTGTCGTCCGCGACCCCATCAGCCAGCAGCAACTTGGAAAAGTCTGCACTCGCATTTGGCATTTCAAGTGAATCCTTGACCAACTTGCGGAATTGCTTGCACAGGGCCAAATTGCGGAAAAGGCCGCACATACTGAAAGTTTGATTAATCCTAAGATATCTAACTTTATCGAATTAAAACCTCGTGATATAGTTTTTACTCAGTTGCTCCAACGAACGTTTCGAATCGCAGCCCTTTACCACTTGCTGATATCTCATTGCATTGATAATTGTACTTTTCTCGCGCTCGTCATCAATGTAAGAAAGGAGCACTTTCCGCTCTGATGGAGTGATTGAGTAGTAAGTTCATGTGTATATACTGGGTCTTACCGTTGCGCGCGCTCAGACTCTTCGATGTCAGATTTTTCAACGTGCTCAAAATCGCTTCACCAAGTTCGTAGAAGTCAGCGGCGGTTTTGATGCAATCAGCGTCCATTGTCTCGTACTTGGCGACGAGCATGTTGAACGTTTGCGACAGGATAGATGTCATTGACACATTACCACTTGTTCCTGTTTGCTCTTGGACGTTGGCAGGTGCGACCTCGTCTTTAAAGTACTGATTGTTGCATGTCAAATTGCGAAGAATGTTTGTCGCCACGAGAGCAAACGAATCATAGCTGCCCGTTGGGAAGAGCTGATCAACACCAACGCATTCGGTCAAGCAGAACTTGATGAGCTCATTTGCGGCTTTGATTTCCATCTGATTCGTCGAGATCATCTGGTTTGTTGCCATCTCATCAACTAACGGATAGATAATTTTAAGCTGTAGTAGGTAGACGAAAAAACTAAACCTTGATCGGAAATGTTGCGAACGGCATACAAGGCCATTATCACCAACTTATCGGCGGGATCACTGCCACCGCTTGCTTCGTTTATCACTGCCAAGCATGTTGACAATCCCTTTTGGTGCAAAATGTCCGTTTTAATTTTTCGTGTGGATGCCGTCACCGCGACCAAAAGTCGCAGTGCCGCCTTCAGCAGTGACGTTTCCTTCTTGAAATCGTAACCAAGCTTGCGATTCTCCACTGCTGTCGAAATCAAGCTCATCAGCTTTACGCTGCCACCCTCCTCGTGAAAGATCGTCTTGCTCTGTAAATCGCCACAAACCAAATCGTGAAGAATCGAACAGATCAGTGTTTTGTACTTGGTTTGGAAGTAATCTTTGTGCGAATCGTTCACCAAAACGAATGTCAGCTTGGAAACGGCGCCGGTCAGCCGGAAATAGGAGGCGGCCAGGTTGGTCGCGTCATATCTGGATGAAATTTAGGGTTAGATTCTTATAACTGCTCAGTAGTTATAAGTTATAACTTCGGTTAACCTGAGAACGTTGTAAATAGAATGAAGAATATATGTCTTCGTTTTCGCCTCGACCATCTCCAACAGTCTCACGATTCCAAACGCAGCATGGCCCTCGATCAGTTTCGTGCTTGTTTCTGCCTTTTGCGACATCAAATGGACGACGCTACAAATGCGACTTTGACAGACGATGTCGTCAACCAGGTGAGACTCGCCGCTGTATGGGGCGAGCAGGGCCGGCACGACTTCGAGTGATTGCGACAGGGCAAGTGCGGTTGTCTTATTTTGCATCAGACTGTGAATCGTGTCAAAACGGGGTATTGGCTACTGAGAATCGAAATTTAAGTAGATTTAAAATTTATCAAAATAATAAAAGTTAACGTTCATCAATAGACAATACCCAGTGGCAATGGCATTGGGGCGGTGGGCCTCATCGTTCAACATTTTGACCAGGCGCGGAATGATGACCTTGGTCAGCTCGCCTCGATTTCCCGCGACCCAGTTTTTATCCATGTTTTTGACATTTTCATACGATAGCAACGTCACCTCGCTCATGTTCAGTTTTATCTCCTCAATTTTCACATCGGGGCGATAGTCCTCAGGCTGAGGAATTAGCTGGGCCAAGACGCCACTGTTAAAACTGCGATACTTCTCCGGGTGTTTTTGCTGGTCATCAAAATCATCCTGTGTGATGCCACCAGTCAAACTGTCGTTAGCCATTGTCGTCGCGTACTTCTCTCTATCCGGACAAACAGAACTACTACGCACTACTGTTACGCTTGATTCAAAAAAGGTTACGACTTGCCACTGCGTGATCTGAGTAACAATGCTCGTAAAATAAGAGTGAGTTGAGTCACGTCAAAATGTGTTTATTTATGCTTGGCAATCAATTCCCGAACAGCACTCTCACTAGCACCCTCGACACGGTCCAGCTGGGCGCCATTCTTGTAGAAAATAAACGTCGGCATGCATGCGATTCCCTGCTCTTCGGTCACCTCGGCCAAGTCGTCAACGTTAACCTTGCCAATGGCAACTTGACCATCGAATTCGACGCTCAATTGGTCCAGGATTGGCGCAAACATGCGGCACGGCGGACACCAGTCGGCATAATAATCAACCAGGACAAGGCGATCACTGGCAATGAATGTCTCGAACTGGTCAGGGTCCTCAATCATGGTAACGGATGACATGGTTGACTCGGTTTTCTCGTTTACTACTTTGTCTTTTGAAAAATAGCTACCCATCCCAGCTTATTTATAGCGTTGTGCGCACACAATCACTACTTCACACTAAAATGGTATGGTCACTTCTGAACTATTCTAGTGTGATTGAGTCACTCGTTGAGGGAAGGGATGACGCTTGTTAAAATTCTCCTGTCGCCATGACGCTGATTGTGTCGATGTTGATTGTGTCTAGGGTTAATGGTTGATTTTTCTTGAGTTTTTCCTATTTTAGAGCTGTGTCTCTTTCTTATGAAAGAACATTTTTAGAAGATGATACTGATTCCAGACGATGAAGAAACGCATTGAAGATGGCGATGGGAACGGTTCATTTGGCCCCAGATGGTTAACGAGAAAGACATTGCGCTCCAACCTCAGTCTAACTACTACCGATTAATCAGAATTGATAACAGGGGTATGCTAAATAATTCCACAGCACGGACGAATTTTTTGGTAATATTTTTCTGTGCAAATAAAAACAGTTAAAAAACAGTTTACTCTTAAACTATTGCTTCGGTGCTTGACCACCTGATTCCGCATCGATTTTGGGGCGATTCATCGCATTTCCAATAAGACACCCGCATGCAGAGTATATGACGCAGAAGATAAAGAAGAATAAAATGAAATAAGCAACTGATATGACTTCAGCAGTTTCTTCATCTGAAGTCAAACAATGAATC
>SCLD01095885.1:0-11636 GCA_004367895.1 Oikopleura longicauda | reverse complement strand
AATAAAACTAACCGCGGTGGCCGATCGTAACTAACGTAGTTATGATCATCAGGTGTTGAGCGATGTCGCGTGTTTTGGCGCAAGTCACTGGCGGGGCGACTGTTTGCGGTGGTGGCGTTTTTCATACGATTCAAATAGGCCGGCATGGCCGGATTTGAAGCGACTGTAATAACTGATTCGACATTAAATTGTGTGAGTGACTTACGCAGTTGGTTGAAGATTGGATCGAATGAGTTTAGCTGTAATGGCAGCTGCTGCAATTGTTGATGAGTTTGAATTTGATGATTTAACATGCGTATTTGTTCCTGTTGCTGCAAGTATGCGGCTAAAATGTCGACATAGTTTGATGGTTGTTGAAAGTGGGGCTGATGATGCGTGATCGGTGGCGACGCCGGCTGATCCGGTGTCAATGGTTGCGAGCGGTGATAATTGTTCCCTGTCTCGCTTTCAGCCCGGCTGTCGGCCGGGACACGTAGCTCGGCCTTGCTGCGTTTACGTCTGAATTGTTTATTCAATGTCAATTATGCGGAATTCACTTCTAAGCTTGTTAATGAATTTTGTCGCCGATTTTTTGTCTACAAGACAAATTCGGATAAAATATGTTATTCATGCTTGATTCATCACATTCAAACTTTTCCCGGAACTTCTTTATCTTTATAACTAGCCTGATTTCAGTATTGCTGCCACTGCCACTCGCCATTCGTTGCTTCTTTTCGTGCTTCTTCTGGTCCTTGATCAATTTGGCCGTCTCTTCCAGCTTCAGCCGCATCGCACTCATCGCATCATCCAAATGCTCACCATGATCGGGTGAGAAGACGGGCGGCAGTTCGACATCGCTCATTTCACTTGAGACCGTCTCGTTCAACGCATTCATTATGTCCGCCGTGAAATCGTCAATCGTCGTGCTCATTGTCGACTTTGGCGTCGAGCTTTGACCCATTGAGTTCAGTTTTGTCTTTTTCAAGTTGCTCTTTGGCTTCTTTGGCTTTAATTCGTCTACCTTCTCAATCGACGGGCTTGTCTTGACCGTGACATCTTTATCAATTGAGCTCTTGCGTTTTTCCTTCTTTGGTGATGAAGCTTTTGCAGCATCCGCCAGTTTCGATCGTGACAAGTTCGATTTGAGTGCGCTGTTTGCCTCCACCTTGTTTTTCTTCTCCCGTGTTTGCGGCGGCGGCGTGTACTCGGTCTCGTCCTTTGGTTGGCCCGATGATTCCTCTTTGGCCTGGTTCATCTTGGTTTGAATGACGCGTTTGCCCTCGTTGCGTTCGTAATGAAGTTGAAGCTTTAAACGTGCATTTTGCTCTTTGACACCGCGCGACACCGATTGTAAATAGTAAATCACTAAAACCATGACGCAAACGGCGGGGACCATGAAAGATGGCGTTATAATATGATCCAGTAGTTTTCGTACATTATCTGAATGAAAACTTTAAGTTAGCAGAAATAACTTCAGAACACATTTACCAGGTATGTCGTTGTAATAAAAGTCGGTGACGACTGAGTAAAACTGCAATTGGCCGACGAAGGGTCCACAATTTGATGGCGTCATGTGAAAAATCACGTAAAATATCGGCAAAATGGCGACAAATAGCATTACTGTGAAAATTGTAACCAGTTTCGAATGGTTAAAGACTCACCCATCAATAGAACGAGGTAAAAATTGTTAGAACGTGAGGCGCGGAAAACGCGTTCCATTGGCACATTGCACGTGCACACTGCCCATGAACGAAAGTACATGATAATTGTCAATTTTAACACGTTGATCGCCGGCAACAATGGACAAAAGAAAGCGCCAATCCAAATTACTGCTTGATTGTTGCATAGGGCGAGGACGTTTTCGGCGATTTTAAACTCGCCATAGCCAAGCCAACCGGCTTCTAAATCAGTACAGCACCAGGCCCAGTTGCATTGGCGGACGATGATGGCGCGGATAAAGTCAATGATTAAAATAGCAATTATTGTTACTATCTGTGTGTATGTGTTACATTTTAGCTTTTTGTGAATCAGTCATTTAAAACTATATCACACACGTTCCAAATCAATGATAGTCAATTTCAACATTTCTTGCCCAATTTTTGTCTCCCAACACTGCCCATCCTCGGCAATTAGCATAAAGCCATACAACATCGAAACGCATGCGGCGATGTAGAGTAGGAGAAGACGACCAAGTTGAATACGCAGCGCAGTTCTCGGATGATACTTTTCCATCAAGGCGATCAATTCGAAGAGTGACGGGGCTGAAGGATGAAAATGGACAATTGAAGACTTTACTCCAAGACTTACACAGCATAGTAATTGCCGTGATGTCAAGCGAGAGCTCGTTTTGCTGTACCCAACTTGGCGATGTCGTTGGCTTCGTTGCATTTGTCTTTGTCGCGCCCGTTGTTGCAATTGTCCGCCAGGTGATGATCGCAACCGCGCCGGCGATAACGACCATGACCAAAATGTTGGCAATGATTCGCATTGCAAGTAAAATGCGCTTTTCTTTCACCGTCATATTTTCGGTATTTTCCTGCTCGTCAACAATTGACTCGCGGACAACGGTCGCAATTGATGCCACCTGTGATAAAAAAATTAACAGTAAATAAATTGACCTGCTGACTCAACCTTATTGTCGGCCGTTTCCGGATTGGCAATCATGAAGTCCCATGCCGTGAATATTTTCCAACTGAACTCGAAATCATCATCACCACCCGTTGAACCGGCCAAACGCGAGTTTTTCGTCATTTCGCGTAACATGAAGAAGAACGAGTAAACCAGACTGCCGACGGTGCACGTCAAGTAAGCGAGTGGAATGCGATAGCCCTTATTGTCGTCAACTGATTTGTTATCGATGTATTTCGAATAGCTTGAGTACGTGTCATTCGTATAAAAGCCATAGAACAACTCCGAGTACTGGAGTTGACCCGAGAAGGCCCACACATTGGCCAGCTCCCAACGCGTCATAAAAAACTCGCGCGTCTCGGTAAAGTTCATGTTTTTGTAATGTTTCTCTTTCGGCGATGCGCCTATTGTCATCTCTTAAATTTTGTTAGTATCTTTATTGTTAATTTCGTTATTAACCTGGAATGGTGACAAAGGCAATAATCAGGATTGAGATGCATATGTTCAAGTAGCAAATCCATCGTAGCAAAATGAAAAACGACGAAACGGATGAGCCAAAGTAAGATTCGACACGTTTGATGCGACTGTCCCATGGCACCAAGGTGTTGAAAGCATTATCAATACCGCGGACAAGACCAAGCGCCTTGCGTTTGAACGCCTCCCACTGTTGGCCCCGGCGGCTTAGTTTGCCCTCATATTTCAACAGAATCGCTGAAAATGTCGACATAGCATTTGACCAGGGGTATAAACCGGAAGTTTAGATTGAGTTTGGTCATTTACATGATTTTGACTAAATTGTAAACTACCAGGTTAATTTTTAATGTAATTTGGTGACGTGATTATAAGGTTGATGAATTTCGAACAAACAATTTCAAACACAACAAAATACAGTCTATTATCGAATCAGTTTAATTCGGCATAATTAAATTATCGCGTTGCTCACCTCGATGCTGTTTTAGACATCGGCTTTTCTTGCTCATTGGCCAGGGTCGCGATCGTAAACTTTTCAGCATTTCCTTCGACTCCTCAACCTTCGCCGGTGAGTACTCTTCCTCGTTATCGTTTCGCAGCGCCTGACCCACTGAGCACACGAGTAAACTCTCGATCTCGGAGAAGGCATTGCCCAATGATGCAGCTCTTGCCCGAGCTCGTGCCTTTTTCTGTGCTTTTTCTTCGCGTTTCTGTTTTCGTCTTAAAAATGTCAAATGTCAAAATCACAGTTTCGAGCGATATGCGTTGTACCGCTCATCTTGCTCTTTAAATTTTTTCTGATCATCTTCGGTCACGCTGGCCGCATCCAGGTTTTGTTGTTTCGGCTTCAAAAAACTGCGTTTTAGCCGTTTCGACATTGTTTCTTTTTTTTTAGCAAACCGAGTTCGTGCAAATAAGTTCTGCAAAATCACGCCGGCCTTAATTATTTGAGCTTTAATGCATTTTCAATGTTCACATTGAATTAAAGGTGAAGGCTAATTGAGACATCGTGTTTTCATCAAGCCGCCGTCATGATTTATTTGTTCTGATGAAACTGGTTTGGTGCTTTATTCAGCACAAAAAGCTGACCGCACTAATTTGCTTGGCGCTGCAATTGTTGTTGCATACTTTAATGTCAATGATTTTGATCATAACATTGTCTAATCCAAACGTTGGTCACAATCAATCGAATATTGATCATTGTCGAAAAGTAAAGTCAACTTCGAACATTTAGGTTTCTTCCTTGTTTTATATTTTGAACAGAAAACATGTGGATTAAAACAGCGACCGTACTCGTGGTGGTTAATGCACAGACTTATACGTGCCCCAGTGATGATATGCAATATTCGATTGGGTATCAAATACCGGCCACTTTCACAACGGCGGACTACAACCCAGACGCAATACTGACACTGACGTTCACCAAGGCTGATGGGACAACGCACGAGGTTTGATTTTATTGATTGATCAGTAAGTTTAATTTGTTTAAGGTCAAAATGAGTGATTTCTCGCAATCACAGGGCATGATCAGTGCACACATGCCGATTGATTGGGACCAGTTGACTGTGACAGTCGAAAATGGTCCCTTGCCGCTGAGTTCGCTCAGTATGATGGACCAAAATCCGGATCCGTTTGCAATTGCAACAACAGAATACATGACGCAGGCGAGTTGTGTTGATGATCAGAGAATTCTGTTTCCTATTTTTTGGTTCGACGATGATGTTGACAGCGGTAACAATTTGAAATGTTACCAAGAAACTGCCAGTAATGGCTTCACAGTAAATAGAACACGTAAGTATCGTTTATGTTAACAAAAACGAGTAATTGTTATTGCCACACAGCGGCGTTGAACTCGTATACTATGGCTAGCGGTGATGTGCTCACGGTGAAGCAGGATGGCAACAGTATTTTCATGTCGACCTCTGGTGGCAACGAGTCCTGGACGACTGCAATCGGGACCATTGAAAACGGCGTCTTCACTGTCACCACTGATGATGGCCAAACACTAACGGGCGAAGCTTTTCCTATCAGTGGCATGGACTTGCCCCAGTTTGGCATCTCTAAACAGGATCCGCGGATCGAATGGGGCGATGGGACAACGGCGACAAGTAACACCGATACCCTTGTCAATACGCGCGTTTGTGAGAGCCCAACGGCAACACTGGCGCTCACGGACTGGACGTCGTTTGGTCCATGTGTGATGCAAACTGATGGAACTTGGGCGCAGACACGGGAACGTTTCTGTCATGACGGTGGTACCCTGCACTGTGATGCTGACTGCGCGAGCTTACTGACCGCCGGTGAAACAATGGCCGAGACGGACGCGGCGGCTTGTTCAAGTATTACCACGAGCAACGTGAACGACTGGACGGATGTTATTGTCAATGGCAATCATCTATTGAATAACATCGACTCAAATGGCGAAGTCCAAATCAAGTACATTTCGGATTTTCTGAGCAAAGATGAAGCACAAGCTCGTTGCGCCGAGGAAGGTGCGATTATGATGCCTATTGAGACGCAGGAAGACATGGATCTGGTGATGACCACGGCTGAATTGTGCACGTACAAACCCGTTTGGCAGCCCCTGAGTGATGCGGTCACTGAAAATGAATTTTTGATTGACGTAAGTAAAATGTAATTAACATTACCATTATGAATAATTTTAACAAAAGTACACCGGTCAAAACGGTCTGACATGGCCGACTGCGGCAACGAATGATGATTCTGACGAGTGTGCCGTGCTGCTTGCCGACGGTTTCTCCCAGGCTGCTTTTCAAGAGGTCAACTGTGATCAACCGAATATGGGTACTCCTGGTACTGGAATCGGGATTGGCGTTGTGTGCGTCCGTGGCCGCGAGCTCGACGAGTGTACCGCCTCATTGATTGACTGTGATGCCGCCGCCACTTGCGCTGATCCCGATGCAACTGTGCTCGGTGATGCTACGTGCTCGTGTCCCAGTGGCTTTGATGGCGATGGCCTGACGAGCGGCACTGGGTGCACGGACGTCGATGAGTGTACACTTGGCACTAGTGATTGTGATGTCAATGCAGCTTGCACCAATATTGACGGATCATTTACTTGCGCATGTAGTCCTGGTTACACCGGCGATGGTACGACCTGCGCCGATGACGATGAGTGTACACTTGGCACTAGTGATTGTTCCACTAATGCAGACTGTACTAATACAGATGGCTCCTTTTCTTGCGCCTGTATGGATGGTTTCAGCGGCAATGGACAAGTCTGTGCTGATATTGACGAATGCAATGTGACGCGTAACAATAACTGTGATGTCAATGCTATTTGTCTCAACAATGAAGGTTCTTACACTTGTGCATGTTTCGATGGCTTCGATGGAACTGGTTTTGCTTGCCATGACGTCAACGAGTGTGAGGAAACTGGCGATAAAGCGGCCAATTGTCAAGCTGAACAGGACTGTATCAATAATGAAGGGTCATTTGCCTGCGTTGACAAAACTGGAACTACTGATGGGACTGGTGATGGAACTGGTGACGGAACAGATTCTAGTGATGATTCGAGTGGTACCGATACTAGTGATGGGACTGATACGTCTGGTACTGATGACGGTACTGGATCGTCAAACACGGACGGATCCGAGACTGGTACTGACGATGGCACTGGATCATCAAACACGAATGGGTCTGAGACCGGTCTGGGTGGTGTGAGTGGCGACCCACATGTAGTTGTCAGCAGTCCCGGGCAACCCGATGTTTGCTTTGACTTTGGTGGGACCAATGGCGAAATTATCAGCTTACTGTCTGATTTCGATACTGGGCTTGAAGTGAACGGCTTGTTGAATGGACCCGTTACGAAAAGTGTAAGAGTGAAAAAAGTGTTGCAAAAAATATGCTTACTCATGTTCAGGGAATCCATCCACGTTTAAACAATGTTGGCATTGTGACGCCAAGCAACCAAATCATTGATTTTTACCCAGACTACGTTTTAGTAAACGAACAACTTGAACTAGCTTATGCCGACATGACCTTGAGATTGAATGATGAAACAACACTTCAGTTGCATGACACCACGTCGTTCAAGTATTTTAGTCGTTTTTCTTACCGACCAGTTAAAATACAAATTTAAGACATTCCGGAGGGAGCGTTCATCTCAGCGACGGTACTTCATTTGAAGTATTGTCTAAAATTAACAAGCAGTCGCTCCAGTTTCAAGTCGTGTCCAGTAGTGGCCTGTCTAACAACCTTGGCGGTGTATTAGGTGTCAATCTCAGAAAATTTCACTTTAACTTGGACACCACAAGTCAGACTATTGAAATGAACGACTCTGGAGAAATAATTACAGGAATTGGTTCACAAACTTTACAGATCACCTTGTGCATGCAACTTGTTTCCAACCCCTCTGTATTAATAGGTGAACCATGCACAGTTATTTTTAAAACGGATCACAACTGCTGGAAAATCGAGTCATTAGATGAAGTTAACACGTTTTTGGGTCACTCCATTAACGACTTCAATGTTAGTAGGCTGAATGGAAAGCTGTCTGTTGCTCTTGTGTTTGACCACAGTCCTAAGTAAATATGTCTTTTAGCTGTAAATTCTGTATATACTTTTATGTTACATAAACCAACATCAATACGAACTTGTCAGTTGTCGCAGGGCATTAAAATTATTCTTATGTAGCAAACATAAGCTTTACATAAGCTGATAAGAAGCGTATAAGTAGTAGTTATAGACTAGGAATCCAGCTGTGTCCAGCGAAAAAAAACTCAACAACCACACGTTGAAAGCCCTTTCACGAACTTCTGTTGAACTTTATCTTTTTGCTAAATTATTTTTAAGATTTTTAAAATTACCCACTCAACATATTTTTTCTTCTAGAGTTAAATTGATGACATGTTCGATTTAATCAAATTGTCTTGCAAAGTCATCATTAAATTCAAAATGACAAACGGGAATTTTGAGTCAGTCGGTGTTTGGATCTGACAGATGGTACGTATGAGTTACATACAAGAGAACTTTTTTTGTCGAAACACGAAAACTGCTTACGTGTCTAACGTCCAAGTTGGCATTTGGAACAGAATTAAAATCATCATTTAAATCATGATCAATCATCATTTGTGTCTAAGACTGAATTACCCGGTCATTTCCGATCGACTGATGGTTTTCGTAAATCACGTTGCGTAACTCAACGCCAAAATTGATGCAACTGATCCCGATGCAACTGTCGATGAGTATACACTTGGCACTAGTGATTGTGGTGTCAATGCAGCGCGCATCAATATTGACGGATCATTTACTTGCGCATGTCACGCTGGTTACACCGGCGATGGTTCGACCTGTGCTGATGACGATGAGTGTACACTTGGCACTAGTGATTTTTACGCTAATGCAGACTCTACCAATACAGATGGCTCATTTTGATTATGTCACAACAATCTGATTTGCAAGGTGAATGTCAACGTGAGGTGCACAGTTGTACGATCGGACTAATGGTTATCGTGATCCACGTTGCGTAAGTCAACGCCAACAATGACAGCTAGGCATATAATGTAAATGTAATGTGAAACAAAGATATGATGATATCTGCTGATAGATGATGATAGACGAGAACTTTTAGTCAGTGTGTTTGGATTCGAATGCGGTCCACAACAGGATGCGGTTTTAACAGGATACAGATGATACGTACTAGTTACACAACAACAGAACTGTTTACGTGTCTAACGGTCAAGTTGGCAATTGGAACATAATTAAAATTATCATTTAATCGGTTCAACAAGAATATAAACAAACACTTTCGCATGCATACATCAACTTGTTAGAAGTGTGTTGTTGCACTCTAACATTGGATCTACAGGCACCTTGGAAAATTGTTTTATATACACTGTGGTGACTTGATTATTATAATCAATTTTTGGTGCTATGTCAAGTGAATAACTTCTAAAGTATGGCGTAACAATTAATTGACTCTGAAAAACATGGTATTAGCATCAAGTTAAGTCACAAAACCGAAATTTAGAATAAGAAAGACAAATGGGAGCGACGTGTGGTGTAGTCAACTTTCGTCAGAAAATGTCGTTATGTTGATCTTTTGTATTTATGTACTATCATTTCCCTATTATGTCCCTATAATCGTGATTAGAGCCTTCACACGGTATGGACCACCCCTGACCGGTGATAAGTTTAACCGATCATAAGTCTTAGCAATTTTGCGTGCACAGCATTAGTAAGACTTAGACAATTTTCAACAATGTTTTGCTTTTATAATTTATAAAATGTTCATAATGAACGCCGACCATCTTAAAAAAATTCCTAGGGCATTATTACTTTAAATTTACATAAACTTTACAACAGTTGAAGGCCTCCAGCCTTAATTTTCGACGTAAAACAACCTTCCGATTTGAACCTCAGGTTCAAGAAATTTCAAGCGACAAGTGATACGTGTCTAATGGCAATCAATCAATGTCAGGGCAAGGTAAGACCCGGAACACTTATTTTTAACATTGTGTTTCAACTCAAACTTTTCGTGATTTTAAGGTGACTTTGCGAATTTTAGAGTTACATTTAGAGATCTGTTTCTAGCCTTGCGATTAGCACTGGGTGGTTATGCGTGCTGACTGTGTAACTCCTGGTGTTTTGGCAGGTTTGCATTATTCGCTGAGGTCAACTCTTCTCATTTCCCGTTCTCATATCAAGTTCATGACATGTGTGTTGTATAACTACTTGCAAAAGAAGATCTTTTATTCAATAGTCAATCTCAATTTGTGAATCTGGACAAACGTGTGTTGAACAACGAAACAGTTTGACAACCAGCGATTGTGGTCAAAAGAACGTTCAAAAAACGCTTCAGTGGCGCAAAGTGAAAGTCAAACTGACAGTGGTAGAACTTAAAGTTTGCCAACAACGAACAAGTAGCCACCAACTTTTAGCGAGCTTAATCTCGAGTTTATAATGAACTTACAATTTGTAAAGCGTACGTGTTCATGCTTACGAGCGATAAAACCCTAAGTGAAGAATAAGGATGCATTTAACGTCTGTGTCTTTGAACGAGATTAAGCATGTAAAAATGAGTAAGGATCTAAACGAAATCAACATATGTAAACTGAATATTCGTGGTATACTGTATCAGTTTCTAAAGGCAAGTTGCCAGAAAGCATATTTGAGTACTCAAAATGTTTAAGATGTCTCAACAAACTAAAAAGTGCAACTAAAGTGTCTTATCTTCAAATGCCACATTTGTCATTCCACATAGTCATTCCCCAGATAATACACAAATTATGTACAACTGGTGGAAGCCAAATCAGCACTTTTAGAGCATTTTGTAGCGGCCAAGATTTTCCTCCACCAAGAGTTGCGAACTAAAAATGAACGTATATTGATAACGCTAAAGCTCTATTTAACCGACTTAATTAAATGATATCAGACTGACAAAAAAACTACTAAATATAACTTCACCTTATACTTCAGATTGCTCAGAAGCGTGAAAACAAATTGCGAACGACGTGTGGTTGAGTCAACTTTCGCCAGTGTCAGCGCATATGTGCTACTGTTGCCCTATTAAAAAATAAGTTTAAGCACGCCAAATCTTGTTTTGAAAATGTTAATAAGTACACTTAGACGAACGTTCTCAACTTCTAGGTTCTAGCCTACAACTTCTAAGTGGAAATAAGAAACTGAAGACACACGTGTATTAGAAAATGTTAAAACCGTTTTCTGCCACTTCCGTATACAGCTTTAAATGCAAAGAAGAATCATAATACAGTTAAAACCCAAAATAAGGGACGTTTTTTGTCGGCACTTTTTGGGAAAACCGTCCCTTATTTTAGCGATTTTTTTTTCGGGCTACGCGCCCTGCCCTAACAATTTTCTCGGTAATACACACTTTTTGCCAACAATTATTAATAACTAGGCCGTAAAACACCCCAAAACCATGTTTTTAATTAAATTCAAGCATGAACACACGAGAAAAAATATTTTTAGTCTGAGAATCGACCCCAAAAAGGACATCTAGCGTTTTTAATTTAAGGGTAATTAAGCAGGGACGTAGTTAGAGCTGGAGAAGCTAAAACTTTACTCATCCCATTTTTGAATCCAATTTCGATTGTCTGACAGGTAATGATCGATTCCACTTCCCCTTCCCCACTAGCCTCCCATATTCCGAAACAAAAACCTAAAAATTAACTTTACTTTAGTAACAATTTGTTTAGAAATTTTGAATAACGCTAAATTTTCGTTTTACTAATTATTGCTCGTATATTTAACGTTATCAAAGCGTGAAAGTTGGGACAATGAAGCCGTGAATTAATCATTTTAGTGTGATCGGTTAGCATCATCGAAAAAGGGTCAAAATTTAGCTGTAGAGAAAAACGTCCCTTATTTACGGAGGCCTTATTTTTGGTTTTAACTGTATAAAGTTCCCACATGATCTTTATATAGGCTTAATTGTTTTCTGATTGCAAGTGAAGTTCAGCAACCACGATTTTTCTTGCTCGCCTTCACCTCGCTCCAGAGAAAATTTGCGTCATGGCTATCTTTATTTCCCTGAGTGTAACTTCATGTTCGTTAAGCGTTCCTTGAGACGTGAA
>SCLD01095874.1:0-11637 GCA_004367895.1 Oikopleura longicauda | reverse complement strand
ACTCTGAGGAAATACATTCATCGTGAAGTTTTAATAATAATGAACTAAAAAGAAATTTAATTAAGTGTAGGAGACACTGATGAAAACCTTTTTCTATTAGCCATAAACTATGACTCATAATGTACGCTGACTTACCTGTTGAATTGGAAGTGTGAAGGATAAGTGGCAATTAAATGGTTTACAGCATGAAGAAATAAAAAGAAAGATGATCCATCAGAAGAAGTTTTTTGATTTTTTGGAGACCATGAACCATTTCTATAACGATCAGAAAAGGGATGGCCAGCATCAATCCATTCTCGTTGAATCACAGATAAAAATCCTCGAATTGTGCGACCTAAGATTGGAGTTATCAATAATAATAATAAGATTTGGACTGGGTTTGGTTACTGTATAATGTCCGGCACCAAAATAATCATAATCTTACATTCGGGTAATAGAATGACTTGGACAACAGAAGTTATAACCAGTGTAATATCTTTTCCTTCTCCGCCATGAATAAGTCGATAAAATCGAATCTACAATGCTTATAAAGGTTTTCAATGTTAGTTCATAAGACATTGCTAGTGAAAAATTTTACATTTCAGGTAAAACCCTCCCTAAGCCAGCCGGATTTTCGAAGTTTATCTAGAAAATCATCTGCCTTGGATTCAACAGCTTCCCAACATTTAATAAACGATTCATGAACTGTATAACGATTTGGTAACGCAGGATATTCTTTTTCAACATTCTTTTACGTCTCCTTCGTATTTTATAAAGTGGTACTACCTTTGAGAATGATGAAATCGTCCGAATTCCGCATGTTTCGCTCAATCTCATATTACCATTCTAAGGAGTGATACCACTTTATTATAGTGAGGATCCCCGAGTCGGAAACCCCGACGTTTTTCATATCCCTGCTATTATTTTTAAAATGTTTTCCTTTTCGAAATAATGGATATGAATAATCAGTTTCAAGTCCTTTCTTTTTACTTTTAAGTTCTTTGATCATCGCTCCAGGCCGAATATCGATAATGAGTCCCTTTTGTCCGTTTGAAATCTTTTTTAAAATATCTTCATCATATGAATTTCGTTGTTCGACATAACCCATTGAAGAACTTCGCATTAACGGATTATTCGTATTGCCAGCTGAACGTTGCATTATTGCGAAGTCATAGAGCGTAATAGCCTATTCAATACCAAAGTATGTCTATTCGTATTACGTAATGGTATAATTTCACATGACGTAAAAATACAAATTTCTTACCGATACAACTTAGAACAGGAAAACGAGAATCATCTCGAAATTTTGAAGCTTTCATGATCGCATCATCCTTTATGCTATCTGGAACAACCAAATATTGGGGATAAGACTTACAAACCGCAAAATTTTTGTTACCATCGTATAATCGCCATCGTTTTTGACGTAGTGTCTTGAACCATTGCTATGGAAGGTTTTATACTTGATAATTTGTTTAGGAAACTGTTTAGCCAAATGAATGGCGTCCATTTAAAAGTCAATCTGGATGAAGAAAAACCTAACTGAGTACTGTTTATGACGATTTCATCCAAATCTTCAAAGTGTTGGGGCGCGATAAATGAAAACGGATAACATAATTTTGTTTCTTTTGCTAGCTGTAAAACCAAAGACAGGGAAGAAGAGATTTATCTCTCAAAGACTTGAGTCTAAATTGTTATGCTACATATTTTGAGCCAGTTCCTATCATACTCAAAAGTTGAATAGAATGAACAACTGCGTCAACTTCTGTTTCTGTTGATAAAACAAGTTGAATAACTCGACCACTTTTTAATCGAATTCGAGCCTGAATATTTGTTGCATGATTCCAATTTTCGTTTCGACAAAAAAGAAATTAATTTGTGGTGATTTAACCTGAATTCGGCCTCGATCAAAATCTTTTTCGGCCAAGTCAACACTTTTATGAAGAATTTGAATTTCTTCCGAATTGCTCAAATAGGTGAAGTGATGCGGCGTTGTCATCAGGATACCCTGAAAATCCGACAGTCAAAACTGTCTGATTGATTCAAAAGACCATGTGGTCAAATCCAACCACACAACCTCGGTTTGATGACGTAGGTCAGGAATCGGATGTTTACCTGTGAGCTTATCCTGCAGTTTGAATCCAATAAACGAACATTTTCAACTTTTGGATGTTTTATAAGGTCGACGAGTTCCATGTCTGGAAAGGTAAATAGGTGGATTATAAAGATGGAAAGAGATAAGACTGCAAAATAAAGACAGAATAAAGAAAATATATATATTTATTAATGGGAATGTGTGACAGTAAGGCAGTGATGCTACAATTGTAGCTAAATGATGGGTGTGTCATTCCAATTTGGCTGGATCCTTTTTTTCTTTTTAGAGGGATAATAAAAGACAAGCCAGTTTGCGGTTGGGGTGTAGATGAATAAGAAGAATATTATTTTCTTCGTGATTGGGCCGATGCTATTTGACGTCTTGCACTAGGTGGTATATTTGAGCGAGATTGAACTGGTGGAGCTTCATTTTTTTCTTCGAGCAGTTGTTCGAGTTGTTCAACACGTGATTTATAATTCGAAAATGCTTCTAAAAAACGCTTGATTAGTTCGAAAGTAGCGCGCGAGGGAAACTTGAGTATCTTTTTAAAATCAAAATATTTGATCAGCCAACATATAAAATGGATAAAAAAAATACATATCGATAGTTGATGCTTACTTTGAACGGTGGTTGTTTCTGAAGGCATTGCACTTATCAAATTAATCATCTGATCCGCGAATCCCATTTGATCAAAATCTGGTTTATTTGCGTCTTCGCGGATTTTTTGCATTTCTTTTAACGTTCCAACCATCCAGTCGTTCCAATCGTCCCACTGAAATAATTTATTTCGTAACAAAACGGATTCATTATAAAATTACTCACGTAATCAAGAACTTTCTCCTCTGATTGGTTAACAATTTCTTGCTGTTTGGCAATTTTGGCCATGAGCGGCGAGAATTCCTCCGAGTTATTTGATGCAAGCATATCAATACACATTTGATCACGTGATATTTCTTCTTCTTGAATTGATTCATTTGATTCCTCCATCACAGGATCCAAATAATCATTATCCTTTTCATTAACTGATAACCCCTTTACCCTATCGGCATATCTGAAATATTTGTATATTAGAAGCGTAATAAAATCTTTTTTAAGTTTACCTGAGCGTGTTCAAAGTATTTTCGCATGATGTGAAGCCTGGACTGATATTCGCAATCATACATGTTCGACTTCTTTCTCCGATAAAACTGTCTCGTAAAACCTGAAACAATAATGTGAAAATCACTATCATTGTACTATGTAATATAGACTATGCAATTATGCTTATGTAGCCAAAATTAACCAAAATGACATAATAACTACCTTTGTCAGAGTGGAACCTCTGAACGGAACATGTCGTGCATCTTTTCCCATTGCTCGAATGCATTCTTTCAAACATAGAAGTGATTTATTAATATCTGCACCTTCCAACTTCGTTTGTCTGTCAGACTGCATCGTGTCTGCTCCTCGCTCATTACCAGCCAAATCAATCAACGAAAACTACAAATATTACGTATTAATGATACGGTATTATCCTGATTACTAAAATATGACGTAATATCCTGATATCGTTATATAAGTGGGGAAATAAAATCGTACCGTTCCGTGGTGTTTCTTTCCCTTCATAAGAACCAATTGGAAAACGGCATGTGATCGAGAGGAATTGCTATTGGCTGATGTTTGTCCAGATGTCCGGCATTTGGAACCCTCAGCGAGGACATCGATTACATCGTCGACTGAATCGACTGGTGAATTGCTCAAATTGACAATTCGAATATTTCCAGATTTGTCTTCAAGTACATTCAGACGAGCTTTTTGATTCAACAAATCGTAAACCTGAAATTTCGGTAAAGAATACTCAGGACCGATTCCAAAACAAGGACAGGAAGAATTTACACCTACAATTATACACCTACAATGTTAAAAACGTACCTTGTTCTTATAAATTTCAAAAAATGAGACTTCAAGTCTGAGTTCAGGGTGTCGTTTGAGTTTATTGAAACACTGAAATACTTGTGAGTAAGATAATTGTTCACACTAAGTTTCAATGAAATTATGACAACCCACCTCGGCGGATGATAAAGCATAAATACCAGTCCGGCAATTTTGATTTTTCCCACTAAATTCACCGCCCATTGTGTGGGTTTTGCCAGAACCAGTTTGTCCGTAGGCAAAACACGTCGCCATTGCACCTTCAAAAACTGCTTCGATCATTGGTTTGGCTGTATATTCGTAAACCTAAATCAATAATTACGCATATAATAAATAAAGAAAAAAAACTAATACAAGGGAGAATAATATCTACTTTAGAGGCATGGAGAGACTGATATAACCAAACTTACTTTTTTATTTTCATCGTCACTATCAAATGTGTAGTCGAATCTGAATTTTTGATGTTCAAGATACTTTGTTAAGTCTACTTTTTGTTGCGGCTGATGAACAATACAAACATTAGCATCTCTTGAAATGATGTCAGTTTCCTTATTTCGGGTTTCTTTAGCATTTAATGGCCTTTTTCTAACACAAACACATATTCTAGCGTCTTATTTTTGAAATCAATCTCGGAAAGAGTCGGATCCGACATACAACGACTCTGAAATGGAACGATGAATTTCTAGATCGACCCAGAATCGATTGAAGTTTGCGTCATTCTATTTCAGAGACGTTCTATGTCGGATCCGAATCTTTCCGAAATTGATTTCGAAAATAAAATGGATTGGGTCTGGACTACCCTTAAAGACTTGTACTTTAAGTTAAAGTACAAGTAAATTCAACCTATCCTGAAGTTCATTTTCTTCGTTCCATTCATCAATCATTTGGGCGAATTCCCATTGTTTGTCATTGACATCATGTTTAGATCGTTGCTGGTCACGTTGATATCGAGCTTTTTGTTGATTTTCGCGACGATCAACCCGGTCGCGTTCGATTTTCTCGACAGCGCGAACTGCTTCTGATTTCCGACTTAAACCAGTTTTGGGAGCAGTTGCGGTTGATGATGATGATGAGGACGGTTTGGCAATTCGAGATTGTGAGTGCGATGCGATGCTAATTCGCGACTGCGAAGTCGGCTGAATATTTTCTTTCTTTAGTCGTGCCTTTGAAGAAGGGATCAAAATCGATTTTCGGGCTATATTTGATTGACTAGCCTCACGTACAGATCTGGAGACTGATTGGGCGGGTTCATCAGCCGATCGGAACTCTGGATTCAAGTCAAGAACAGCATTTACAGAAAGTTCTTTGCCCTTGACATCCTCTTTTTCGAACCACTCAACATTGACAGTCTGATTCTCTTCCACCAAGCTGGTAATTGTAGCAGCATGGACGACCCCATTTGACCTCTTTATCTTAACTTTGACGTCTTTTGCTAGTTTTCCGAAAATCTTTGACGACATCTCTAAAGTAAAAAAAAGGTTAACCCTAAAGGAGAATTTTGAG
This sequence comes from Oikopleura longicauda, assembly GCA_004367895.1. Lineage (NCBI taxonomy): Eukaryota > Metazoa > Chordata > Appendicularia > Copelata > Oikopleuridae > Oikopleura > Oikopleura longicauda. Next base: position 6,152 of record SCLD01095874.1, on the reverse strand, counting down.
AGTAAAACAGCGGAAATAGCGTTTTTATAATTTCTGGCAGTTTTTATTCTCTTGTTCATGGTACGATTGTCCAGATAGTACCGATGAAGCTTTGGTTATCTCTTAGTCCAATTTTTATCCAAGGCGGCGGAAGTCTTCTGGTTCGCAGAGGTTCTGGCTTTGACTCTTTCTTCAAGTGATTTGTCCGTTGCAGCCATTTTGATATTTCTAAAAACATCACGTGATGAGAAAATACTCAAATGGTAATTTGATGGCAATTTCAAACCGAAAATAAAATTGACCACGCGGTGAAATTGATGAACGTTATCGCCATCATTAATATCGAGAGTTTATTTTTTTTCGACACAATATTTCAAATAATATGATGAAATAGAGTCAAAAAGTTCTAAATTCTAACCTGTAATAAGAATGATCATTCGTTTTAATTTCCTTTTCTTCTTTTTCGTCTTGTTCACGTCCCTTTTTGACTCGACTTTTTCTAGTTTCATCTCTCCATTCCGCATTTGAACTCATTTCAGCCAATTTTCGAGCTTTTTCTTCAGCAGACATTTTATTCGCGAATCCATGCTCTTTTTTCCGTGTATAACCTTAAAATAGTTCAAGGTTTTTACTTTGTCCCAGCTGAGAACCTCAAATTATCATTACCTTCTGGTCCAATTTTATATTTAGAAAATTGCGATTCATATTTTTCTACTGGTTGTTTTGATTTTTCGCTTTTTTTACCGCCTGGCACAATGAGTCCATATCCGGGTCTTTTAGGACTTCGACTTTTAGATCTTGATTTGGATCTTTTGCGATCACGACTCTTCCTCCGATCGCGATCAGATTTACTTTCTCGTTCTTTGTCGCGTTTTCGATCGCGAGATTTGGATCGTTTTCGGTCACGCGATCGTGAGCGACGTTTTTGACGTTTACGATCTCTCGATGAACTTCGTTTTCGATCATTTATAGTTTTTTTACTCCTGAACGAAATCGTTAAAAATTTGAACCATACTCAACCCTCCTCCTAATGATGACATAAATTCACCATCTCTTTTTCAAAACGACCGAAAATTTGGTAATAAATTTTCTTACCTTTTGGGTTTGTCGTCTTCTGACGCTGAACTTGAATCAGATGATTCTTGGCCTCCCATGTACGCCATCATTAATTTTTTCATTCTTTCCATTTTTTGAGGATTTGCCTGCAATTTTTTAAATCTCTCATTTTCTTTTTCTTTGACCACAGCCAGTGGATCTTCTCGAACTTTTCGGCCCAAATCAAATTCACCATCTGCACGATTTTTATTCCTAAAAAATAGTGTTTTTTGTATCTAGTCTGTATTTTTGCACTATAATGACACTTTTTTTATCCACATTCGCTCAAACACACATTATGAAAATAATGTGCATCAAAGAAGTGTTCAGTAACACCATAATGTGGTTTTTTGTTGGATCCATATGTTAGAATTCCAATACACATTATAGCCATAATTCTCACCAAATCAGGTCATGCAACATTATGCTTCATCCCCAAAAATGATCCATCAAAAAGCTACATTATGCACCAAGGGAAACTGCACTTACGGATTTAAACTCTTGTCAAAATTGTTTTTTTCGATTTCGAGATAAGCGATGAAGTTTTTGTCAACTTTCTTTCCCGTCAAATATGATTCTTTGTCCAGTTCTTCTTTATTATAAAGAAAATTCACTTTCGGATGTCAAGTCATATCAAATATATAAGGAGGCTTTTAAAAAAAGAAACTAAAAACGGACGGTCAAAAAGTGAACCATGTTCAGACGTCTGAATTACGTCCAACAAAGTACACTGCACATGCGGAATTCGGGACGCAACCCACTTTAGACCATCAATATTGTTTTAATCAACATTGCAGTTTTAAGACAAACAATACTATCTCAGGTGCAAATTAGATTAATTGTGGTGTTTTCAATTCTCAAATTTTCCGGTTTTCTCTGAATGGACATGAATAATGAGTCACAGTCCTTGAAAAATCATCCGGTTGAATTGACACGTGTCCTGAAGTCTTATCAGCTGTTTCGAATTTTCCTGATGAACTTGGTCCAGTTTCATTCTGACTTTCTCTTCCTCGTTTCCACACTAACCGATCACCCATTTTTTTCTTTTGTCAACTTTTCTCTTCTGGCAACGGCGGATTTTCTCCGAACAAATTCAAAAAAGGCACCGAAACAGTCAAAGCACCGAAAAATTATTTTGAGCAAATTTTTTTTCCCGTCTTCCATTTTTCTATTTTGTTACTATCTTCTGCGATTGAATGTGATAAATCACTTTAGATAATTATTTTTCTATTTAGTTTTTTCGTTAAATTTTTTGGCGCGCATTATTTGAAGATTTCACGGCCAAGGTCAAACCTGAGTCATTTCAACTAAATCCTGTAAATGTCATAGACTTGACGGTCTGAAGTTCAGACTAAATTCTTCTAACTCAGGGTTACTGTCTTTATAACAAAGTTTGATGCCCACTGGTCATACTGTATGACTCATGCATTTCCTTTAGTCTAAACTTCAGAATTGATCCGTATCCGATAAGAATCTTCAGTGAAGATGAGGACCTGACTATTCGGTATCCGGATCCGGAGAATATCGTCTGAATTCAAGGGTAGTCCCTCGGCGCATTTTAACATCCCTAGACTATTTTAAGGCTCTGAAAAAACTTGTGATTATAAAAAAAATGGAAGACAGTTTTTTATTCAAACAATAATGGCACACGCAGATTGGAAACCAGCATTGTAATCACAAGCAACTTCATTTGCGACATAATCGCCTCTATCATCAACATAGTTGTCCCATTCGTCTGGACCACCAACAAGAGCACCATAAAGAATAAATGGATTAGCTCCAGGGGCACCACCATTACATCCTTGTGGAACTGCTGGACAACTGGATGATCGGTGATGTGGTTGTTGTGGTGGATTGTGACCAAACCCAACAACATATGAACGACCTCCATTTCCGAGAACATAATCAATTTGTGATTTTCCAAGTTCGAAATATTCATTTTGGTCGCTTGGATTCATTCTCTCCAATTTTTTTGCGTGCATCATCAAAAATGCAGCATTAGATGCATATCGATTTGATCCCCATTGGGATAGCCAAATTAATCCCTTTTATGAGTTCACTTAACAGTTACGGTCACGGCACGGACGTAGACAGTAATAGAGCTCTTTCCTTTGGAGTTCTTTTGGCCTGATTTTTCAAGTGGCTGAAGTAGTTAAGTGCATCTCCGGTATAGCCTCCATCACCAGTTAGCTTTTATCAGTTTAAAATTTGAAAACTTTCACTAGTCAGAATTACCAAATGCAATATACGTAATATGTTGTGTTCAAGACTTGAACTTCAAGTTGAAAACCTAGCTGTGCTAATAGAACTTGATTACCAGCAGTTTTATCATCCCACGAGAACATTTCTCCAACATGATTAGAATAATATTTTTGTGCCTCTCCCAAATAATATGCTTCACCTGTAGCTCTGTATAACCAAGTAGCACCCCAAACGAGCTAAGATGGTTTTCAAATGGATGTCGATGAGCCACTAGTCACGGAAATCAAAAGGTGACCATATCAATTTGAAAACCTGCCTCATCTTCATAACCAGACCAGGAATTGTAAAAATTTCCGACTTTGAAAAGTTTTTTTAATCGTTAAACAGATTCATGACGCATGGTCCACCGAACTGCGAACACCTGTTCGATGGAGTCTGCCAAGGCGTCATGCTATCCTACATGATCGTACGCATTTTATTTGCATAGATCATTTTAAGAAAAATCGTACGTTTTGGTAACCCTCCTTGGGGAGACGAATCAGAATATTTGGCCTTATAATTAATTGCAAAATCATATAAATCTCTTGCGTGAGCCAGACAGTTATCAGCAAGACCAGTATCTTCGTCTTTGAAAATCATATAACATGTGGCTTGGTAAAGTTTTCAATAATTCTAATTCTAGATCAAATCAAAATTAGAATTGAAAACTTGGCTAAAGCGGCTGCTGTCTCTGCTGCCAAATCAGAACCAGGTGCATTGGTATTCAATGTAAATGTTGGTCGGGCCATATTCATTTCTTCTGGACGACCCCAGTAGCCATGATCAGCAAAACCATCACCAACCTTAATACATGGATTGTCGATATAGCAAAATGATCGATATAGCAAAATGATCGATATTACAAAAGGAACGATTCTTAAAATTATTAAGTGGTTTTGGGGGGGTTCCGGATTAGAATCTTGGCCCAAGTTGTTGGGGAACGAGATCGGATTGACTCGCTATTTTAATCGTTTATGTAGTTCAACTGGCTATGTTATTTTAACAGTCTTCACCTGCATGTGGAGAACGTATTTTTCTGGATGACAGTTGATGAAATATTCGTAGACCCATTTAAGGGAGTCCAACATGTTTTCATATTCACCTGCTTTAACATATCCGTCCTTAAATAATTTATTTGTTTATTTCTTTTGTCGGACATTATTTGTTTAAGTCCACATTTTTGAACTTGACAAATTAATAAGACATAAATGATGACTCATACCTTGTAATCAATAAGACCCCAGCCAAGGAAAGTTGTACTGAAAGCCATTGGAAAATTGAATTTGACATGATCGCCGGCATCAAACCATCCTTTTCAGAGTTCACTCAGTTCAGTCGACGAACAATTGGAAACTCGAACGAACTCTTTCCTTTCATTAAGTTGGCTCCAACATCTAATTGGAACAGTTTGTGAATACCCGACCTGAATCGCCTCTCCAAAGGACCCTATTTGATGAAGGCATAGGACCAGCTCTTTGAGCTTCAAAGAAAAGAATTGATTTGTGTATCGCCTAAATTGTTACTGATGGATTCACCAATGAAAGGTTTGTCATCGACTCACCTCGGCATAATCATAACTTCCACCAGATGGAATATAACCGCCGACAATTGATTGTTGCGATTGTGCTACGTTGCGACCGTTTGGCCCATTGCAATCTTGGTTGTCACCATCAAGTGGAGGATATGTTTCACCTAGTTCAGGATATTTCAAATTTGATTCAAACAGTTTAGGTAATTAATTGATCCAATCCTGGTACGTCTGTTGTCGGCGGGTTTGTTGGATTAGAGCCGCCATCTGGCTTGTCACCATCGCTGCATGAGATGACGTCACCATACAGATTCCCTTGGGAAAGTTTTCAAATGCTTGGTACTCAGGTATTTAAATTGGTTGGTATGGTTAGTTGAAAGCCAGCCTTGGCCGCTATAATGAGAAGCTAAGAAATTGAATTGAAGTTGACCAGATTCACATGAATTTGATTGAGATGTAAAGTGCCAAACCTTGCTATCTTTCGATTCGGCTCAGCGAACATATCCTTGGACAGACTTGAAGGTATACCAAACCGACTTGATGGTATACTTCCCGCTCGCATAGCCCTGCCTTGAGTAATCATATGAGCGTCCTGACCCCAAAGTTCGAAGTCATAAACACCCGTATTGAAAGTAACTTGAACAGTCCAGTTACAAAGATCTCCACCACTTAGGAAAGCTTTCTAATTGATAAATAAAACTCTTATGATTAAAATTATGGATAAAGACGATCTTTATGAGATTGGACAGTACTTTGAGGAGAATCATCAATGAGAGAACAAGCCTGATAGGAACAGTGATCAATCCCTCAAATCCAGTTGCATCGCCTGCTGGCCAATCTGTTTTCACATGGAAACCGCTAAATTATTGTGAAAAGACCTGTTGCTCATAAAAAGTATAACGGAATAAAAAATCATATTCTGCTCACAAAGAGGAGCAAGAGCAAAACGACTCTTCGGATATACAATATACTGGATCTAAAACGAAAATAGGCATACACTTTATACTCACTATACTCAAAAGTGTATGCCTATTTTCGTTTTAGATCCAGTAGAGGGCGCCATTTCAGAGATTTAGGATATTTTATTTATTTATACTGGTTAGACTATCTGACATAGTAGTTTTTAAATAACTGAAAATACCTATTAGCGCCATTATTTCCAACATTGTTGCAAGCTGACCAGGCAACGCTTGCTAGTGAAGAAGCTGCGCAAGGTTTTCAAAATATTTTTCATAAGATTTTGATATATGGTCACGAAGAACTCAATAAATCTCTCAACATCAACTTGAAAACCCTGCTGAAATAAATT
>SCLD01095863.1:0-11638 GCA_004367895.1 Oikopleura longicauda | reverse complement strand
TTCGAGATTTGCTGGTTTTTAGGAATTTCGGAAAATTTTGCAATAAAATTCATTGTTTTTAAAGTAAAACAATGAGTTTTAATAATTTTGGAAACTTTTGTGCTAGTTATTTTGGTTAAAATTATTACCACAAAAAATTCATTTTTATTTGCCCTGGTGAGCTTTTATTTAGATAATGGATATCGATACGGCTTTTATTCTTATAAGGGTTGTATCGAGATTATCCGATTCGAACAAGGTCCTTTGGCTCTTTTGGTGTCCATGGTTACTTGGGCGGACAGTTCACGACCTTGTCCCCGCCGTGACCCATTTCAAATGCATTGTGGAGTGGCAAATTGTTCTCACTGTGATTTGCCTTGCGTCAGTTTGGTTGAACTGCGTCCACAATATTTATCTGGAGCCTTGGCTATGCTTATCTCTGCTCAACTTCCTCTAATCAGTGGTCGTCGCCGCAATTTGTTGGTTAACCATCATGGTAAAATCTCTGCTTCTGATTTGGATATCGATCGCCTCGAAGAAATGGATTCTGGTAATTTTAATTTTATTTTATCGAATTCTCATAAATTTCTAGCTCGTAACCATAATGGCGCCCCTCTTCGCATTCGAATATTTGTGGGAAATAATGATCAACTTGGTTTCATTGAAGTAAGTGATCATAATTTATTTCCAAAAGTTTATTTTTAAGCCTAAATTGTCATTTTCTTATATGAGACGAGAAAAAAAAATTAATTTTCTCCGTAAATTTCTTATATACATTTCGTTTATATGTTTTCATTTTTAAGCCTAAATTGTCATTTTAAAACCTTATAGGAAGCATTGGATGTGGCGCTTCGGTGCTCAAATCGTGATGGCGCTCTAACTGCCACCCAGATGATCCACCGTGTAGATTGTTACTACACCAAAACCCAATCTGGAAAGTATGGCAATTCACGTAATTGTTACCGCGTGCTTCCTGCTGGTGAGTTTTAATTTATTTACCACAAAGGGAAATTTTGAAAACATTTTACCACCTTACTAAGGTGCTCGCTTTAAACAGAATCGTGATGATGTGGGCGATTTCCGGTTGGAAAAGAGAGTGGAACACGAGATTCGGTTCGATATGGTTCACCCCCTCACTATGCTTACTGTCACTGGTACGTAATGTTTTGATTACATAATTATTTTTAACCACAATTTTTCAAAAAATATTTTTCAGGTGCTTTCTTCAGCTTATATTCTTACGGGAAGAATACTCATTTTCAACAATTTTGTGGATCTGATAATGAAGAGCACTTCATCCATCCTGACTCAGTAAGTTTTGAACTTTTAAAATCCACAAAAAAATATTTTTAATTAGGTTTTGGTTAATTAATTTCAATTTTGCAAAAACAAATATATTTATTTTAGCTCAATGCCTTTCGACAATATCACTTTTCGGATTATCCAGCTGGATTTTCCGAAGAGGACTATGTCGCTACATGGATAGCTGCTACTGACAGCAATGGCTTGAAGGAAGAATTTATCGACGAACTTGTGGCTCTTTACGAAGCTCATACTGATTAATCTAGGGTGTAAACCATTTCGAGAAAAATAAGACTGTGAAAAGTCTGAGACGCTTTTCAGACTTTTAGGGTGTAAACCATTTCGAGAAAAAAATTGATTTTGTAGTCACTAGAGGCGCTTTCCTCTTGATTACAAAACTTTCTACTGCTTCACACTAGTTTCGCTTACCTAGTGTCTTTGCTCCAGTTCTTTACTGTATGAGCTTAAAAAAATAAATCCACAAAAATTATTTCAAGTAGGGATGAAAGGACTAAGTCTTTTCATTTCTACTTATTCGATCTTTTTCTTTTCTTTTTATTTGACTTTGATGATTTTGACTTTGTGGATTTCGTTGACTTTGAACTATTTTGTCTTTGTGGATTTGGTGTTGATTCTGATGCATTTTGTGGTGGGCTTTCTGGTTCAAATGACGAATTGATCACGTTCCATGAGTCATCGTTTGGCGTGATTACTTTTGGCATAGGTAGTTTGGATTTTGTTTCCGTGATTTTCGTGCCGATAATTTCGGCTGTGTGCTCGAAACCTTCTACTTTCGGGGAAGGACTTGTTCTTACCATGTCTGACATAGCGCTGGCTGTGATAAAAAATTTTAACAAATTTTCTTTCGGGATCATTCGTTCGGCATTTGTGGTTATGTAGTTTTGGAACATTATATCCTCTGGTTTAAAAATGTGATCGATTAGTTCAAAACTAATCCATCTCGGTTCAGGGTTAGTTTTACGCCCTGAGTTTTTATCAAGCAAAGCTTGCTTTTTATTAAAATCTACTTTCATAACCACAAATGAGCATTTTGGATCATTCTTATCAGTATTTCCTTTTAAAACGACTTGGTCGCCTTCTTTAAGATCTAACAATCTAGGATTGTTTATTATCGGGGAATTTAATTCCCGATTTTTGTACGGAATATACTGTAGTTCTTTCTTAGCATTTTTCCTAGCTATGATTCGTTCTGCTGATTCTCGTCGATTTTGTCGCTGTTTTCTTATCTTATCAATTAGTTCCTGCGTCTCTATTTTAATGGTTTTACCATCAAGCCAACCTCGTCCCACAAATAATTCTGCCGGAGTATATCCGTGACTACCTATATTATTATTCGTTTTTGCCGCAGCAATAAAACAACAGGTTTCTGTGTCCCAAACAGTATTTTCTACTGTTTGCTTTAAAAAATTTGAAAATATTTTAATACGGACGTCTAATTCCGGAATAATGTTTTTACTGAGTGTTGTGGAATCAAAAAATTCTAATTCTGTGTTCATTAATAATAATGATTCTTTTATTGGCATGGTCCTATGCCATGGTGCTTTGTCGCACCTTACTGTTAACCATACTACATCCATTCCATGGGGACACAGTATCGATTTTACTTGGGCAATCATTTGTAAAAATTTTTGTCCGTTCATGCTACCGTCATATGTAATGACTGTTAAAAAATTGGATAATAATTCCATGGCCACAAAAAATTTTGTCGTTTTGTTACGAAATGTTCTCGTAACTTCGTCTACTAATATTGTGGTATAATAGTCTTTGGGTAACGGAACCGCTTTTTGTTGGGCCCTGTGAAATGATTGACCCCCTTTATAAAGTGTACATTTTATACACCTATCCACAAACTCTTTTACTTTTTCGCGCAGTTTTTCAAAATGGAAATATTTTGCCACATGTTTTATCATCTGTGTTATAGATCCATGTCCAATCGTATTATGGATCACTGTAATTACCACATAAGCAACTGATTCTGGTATGGGTATTACTCGTGATAACACTCCGTCAGTATATTTATCTATTTTAATAACATTATTTTCGAGCTTGGCTCGTTTCGTTTCCAACAGAGTTTGTAAAACTCGTTGTTTTTGTGGGTAACTTACCCTTCCGGCTTCGAGTCCAACTCGAAGTCTTCTTAAAATCGGGTCCTTATCCTGAAGGTTACGAATTAAATTCGTATCTTCTAAAAATGCTTTTAATTGCATTTTCATATACTGTGTATATTCGTTTTTATTTGTAATATTAAAAATTTTACAAGCTTTAAAAGCTTCTGCATCACTTAGTGATGTCGGATCATCCCATTTGATGGGATTTAATATATTTCCTATATTTTTATCAAATTTGATTTCTTTTTCCACAAAGTTTAAAATATTTGCCTTATCAATATCAAATGGGTCTGCCGCTTGGCATATTCCGCATTTTACTCCCTCATCACATTCATTTATATTTTTCATAATTCCTAACCTGGACAGATCATCCGCTATTTTTATGTTTTTATTTGTGGCATTCGCGTGAATGACCTGGGCATCGATGACACTTACAATCTTGTAGATTGTGCTATTTACCGCATCATCATGTGATGGTATTTCAAATTTTCGAAATTTTTCAAATATTTTTACTACTGATCTACTATCCGTAACGATAATTACAGGTTTGGTACATTGTTGTAACATTGGTAATAAGGCAACAACCATAGATTTCATGCCTGTAAGCTCCATATAGCAACTCGATAACGGTATTTTCCTTTCCGTATCTTTTCGCGCGCGCCCGAAAAATGTAACTATTTTTGGGCCTTCATCTGTAATTTGATAGGCGAACCCCCCTGTAGCAATTTTACTCGTATCCACAATTAATATTGTTTGTAAATCCGGATCAAAGGGATTTAAGTGCTGCAGTTCCTTCAGTGCTTCTTTTATTTTATAAAAAGCTTTAATAAGCACTTCATTCCACAAAAATTTTCCTTTCTTTTCACCACTACAGGCGTCCCTGAGTGGTTTTAATAATTCTGTTGGACGGTACATGAATTTCTGCAAAAATGCTGCTGATTGTACATACGAACGAACGTCTGTATTCGTTTCTAAATCGGTATAATCTATTTTATCTAATCGTAAAACATAATGTGGACTTGCTTTTAAAAGTCCATGTGATACTTTGTTACCTAAATAATTAAACTCATATACTCCAAAAAAACATTTTTCCCCTTTTAACCTTATTCCGTTCGATCTACAAATTTCAAAAAATTGTTTTAATTTTAATAAATAAACCGTTTCATTCGGTTCTGTGGCGAATATTAAATCGTCCATATATTTTTCCAAATAATCCTTAATCGGAAAGAAAATGTGTGTTAGCACATCTTGGCACAATTGTGCTGCTGGGGCCCATCCTTGTGGTAATCTCACAAAACAGTACGTACCCATTGTGGGTACCTGTACGCAAAAATATGGCCACAATTCTTTCTTTAATGGTATTATGTAATACGCGTTGGCTACATCCATTTTGGCATTAAATCCGTGTTTGCTCGCTCTAGTGGCGAACTGGAGTGCTCCGTTTATGTTGTCGGTAGGTGTCCCACAAAATTTTGTTTTTCCATTTGCCTCTCGACAATCTTGTACTAATCTTAGACCAGACATTGGTTCCACTAAATTACCATCATCATCTTTCTTTCGAACTGGCAAAATCATTAAATGATTTTCTGGAATGATGTTATGATCGTCACATCTTATAAGAACTCCACTTGCAATTAATTTTGTAAATTGATTAATAACGGCTGCTTTCATAGTACCCTCGTATGTTTGATGACCTGGTCTTTGTGGAGAAGTTTTCCCTACCATTTTACCACCAATGGCGTATTTATCGCCCACTCTACCAATGTCTGCTGCAAAAACGTCTTTATATTCTTTAATAATTTCCACAATTTGACTTGCCACTTTAGGGTGTCGCTGTTTAAACTCCTCCCCTATCGTGCATTTTTCGTGCGAAAATGTGGTCCGTTGTTTTTCTCGCATTCGTTCAATTAATTTTTGTAATGCTATAGTACTTGTGGTGTGTATACTATCTTTAGGTAGCTCACATGCTTCCTCGATTTTAATATTTTTACTTTCGTTTACACATTTTCCACAACCTTTACATATGTTGTCTTCAACATTTAAATTACAACTGTCTCCACAATTCGCTATTACACTATTTGTATCATTTTCCACAATATGCTTTTGTAATAATCCATCTGGATCTTCTGGTGATTTTATTTCCCAGTACAATTTTGAATTTCCAATGGTAGAAATTTCGTTATAATATGAGTCAACTTGTGGAATTGGAAATTTTTGTATATGATTGTTTAATATACTATCAATTTGTTGGATTTGCTTTGAAATGTCTGTTTTAACCAATTTATTTTGGTTATCACTATTCGATTGTATGACGTCATTTAATTTCAATTTATGTTCTATTTTACGTTCTATTCCACAATTTGCGCTTTCAATGGATGCTATGAATTGCATATCACAATTCATTGCTGCCACTTGATTCATACGATCTTGAATCATATCGAGTGAGGTACCTTTTAAGTTACTTTTACCAAAACTTATGGTTCTGGTATTATAATTCAAAATGACCCCCATTCGTTCCATATCTGGTCCTCCCACAAGCATTGTATTGGTTACAACTGAACCAATATTTACGAGTACATCCGTAAATTCAAATTTTCCACAATTAGGTATATATACTTCAATACATACTAGATATGGGGCAAGTTTTAATTTATTGCTCCCTGCTCCTTTATATCCATTTTTACGCGGGTTTTTCGATTTGCGAAATTGCGCGTTTTTCAACATTTGTTTGTGGATCATGGAACGCGATGCTCCACTATCCAGTAATAAGTTTCCTTGTATATTTTTGGAAAAATTCACCACAATAGAAGGCTTAGGCGGACAATAGCTCTGTATTTCGTTTATTTCTGGGTACAGTTCTAACACATACCTTTGGTCTTGGCCTAGTCAAGTATTAAATTGATAAATGTCGTTCATATTAGCATTTGCATAATCTGTTGTGGTTACCTCGTTGAGGTCGTCCACAATTTGTTCCAATTCATTTTCGAACATAATATCTTCATCATCATCTTGTGGTTCAATTTCATTTATCATCACTCCTTCTATCGCGGCCATGAAAAAATGGCCTGGTCTTTTATTACCTGATGCGTCGTAAACGCATTGCGAATTTTCACCTCCACCAAATGGAGGGCGGTGAAATTTTGGTTGACCGGCCACTTTGGAACAATGGCGGCATTTATATCTTGCTAGTCGACCTTTTAAGCGGTCGTTTCTATTGTTAATATTGTTGTTATTATTATTATTATTGTTTATACCTCTATTTCGCAAAGCGAAATTGCGATTATTACTGTTGTTGTTGTTGTTGTTGTTGCTGTTGAATCTACCCATATTCATTCTTGGACTTGGATATTGTGGTTTTGGTCGTCGGTTTTGATACCGGTTTCGGTTTTGTTGAATTGCATTTTGTTCATTATCAGAATCATATTCATTTTCAATTTGTTGTATCGGATTTGACTTTCCTTCTAATTCTTTATCTAGAATATGCCACAATTCATAAGAATTTTCATGCCACTTTTTATATGATGGTTTACCATCCATGACATGATGATATTGTTTTTCGATACTTTTCCACTTTGAGCGCGGAACTTTGCTATTGAATACTATGTATTCAAGCAACAAATTATTATTTGGGCCGAATTGTTCAGCGTGAGTTATACGCTCCTTGTGGCCATTGTAATATTGAATATTTGGAATTTCGTCATCTTTAACCACAAGTAGTTTCTTACAAAAGGATCTTAAAGCTCCCATTTTAAACTCCATTTTTGTGTCTTTTTGTAAAATTTTGTCAATTTTATGAAAATGGTCAATAACGGTCTTTTGATCATTGCCCAAATTATATTTTCTTTTTAATGCATTCAATACCGTGTCATAATCCACGTAAAAACCTTCTTTAAATCCTTCACTAATATCTGTCGGTAATAACCGATCTGCGACCCCTCGAAATTTTCGTAATGCTTTACGATTTTCGGCTGATTCCTTTAAATATTCCACAAATTGTGACCCTGCCGGGCCTTGTACGTCATCGTACATATTATTAGTCAAAAATGCCACAATTTTATCCACAATTTTTCTCGTGTGCTCACTTGGTGGCTCCACGCTATCGACTTTAACCACAAAAAAATCGTTGAGACCTTGAATTTTGGTCCAACATGTCCCGGATGGGTGTCCATTAATATTACCGGAGCCTGTGTATTCAATATCCGTTTGACATACACGTCCGATTCGCAACAAATACTGAAATTGAGTTAAATTTTGTGGTATCCCTTGTTCTGGATATTGTGACTCTGGGTCACGTGTCCACAAAAATTTCAGCTTTTTAATTCTCGTAATTTCTTCATCGTTTATGGTTGCTGTCAAACTTGACAGCCATGCTTCATACTTCTCCGAATCCACCTGTGCTGGATCATCGGGAAGTCGAAATGAATTTCCAGCTAAAACAAGCTTTTGCATGTAGTCCATGCGCTTACCTCTGTCCATGTCCATTCCGAAGACATCGTTCATTGATGCGTTCATGTCCATGACCGCCTACGACCCGGTTTCTTTTGATTCGGGCGACCGTAGGTCCTCTAGTTTCACACGTTCAAGTCACCACGTATGTAAGTGAAATGTGCGAGGAATACTAAGGTGTTCTGAGCGGTGCGTAAACCTTTTATTATAATTTTAGTTTAAGAGAAAACAGAAAGAATGGGGTCAGCAAGCTCTTCGTATCGTATTGTGGTCCACAAATTACATTCCACAACAACTACAACTACTACTACAACAACTACAACTACGATTACTTCCACTTCCACAAGATGTCATGAGCGAGCGCCCATTTTAATATTACTTACCGGATGCTGTGGACGGTATACAGAAGTATAAGGATCGATCGGATCGATCGTTTGCTTGTTGAACTTGGAAATGCTCGGCCTTGGGCCCACGAGTTATAACTTTTAGTGTTTCTCTTAATCGGCAATCCCCCGACTGCGCTTTATTTGTGGAAAGTATTCGACTCGTGGAATTGCTGAATGACGTCAGCAAAATAGCTAATCGTATTTTGTGTTGCAATACATTTTAATTATGCAATACGAAATATTCTACGTGCCCCCGGGGTTTTATCTATGCATATCGCTGTTTGCTTAGTCATTAGATCTATTTTAAGATTTTATCTAAAAAAAATCTTTTCTATTGTTTACATTCAAAATAGGCGCTTATTAAGTAAGAAATAGAAACATGATATAAATATTAAATATTTATTTTTATCCACAAATATGAGTCTGTACTTCTTTTAACCACAAATGTACTTATATTGAACTGTAAATAAATGACAGAACAAATATTTTAGAAAACTATTTTCGTCTTCTTAATTCAACCCGCGCGAAGATTCTTTCCGCTTCGGTTTTATCATTCCACTCGCGGTGGAATCTTGGATCAGTTCGTTCATCTCGCTCTCGGTTAATGATGGCGGTTTTTCTCCAGTTGTGGCGTCGAGCAGCCCAGACTGGGTTGTCCGGTCGAGTACTGGCTAAATTCGATTAATTTTCTCGAAAATTACGGGTAAAAAAAATTCAATTTTTCACTCACGTGTGTTTAGCAGCTGAGAGTCTGAATCTGGATGAATAGTCGACAAGTTTGGATGGTCCATAGGTGGCGCTGTTGAGCTGGCACTTGAAGTTTGTGCTTTTGTGGGCTTAAGGGTTGACCCTAGTTGGTCCAAACCCGTTATGATTTGAGCGTAGTCCGAATCGGAATCGGTGAAATCATCATTTGGTTTTTCCTTTTCCAAATTTGAATTTTCGGTCAAATTTGAATTTTCAGATATGTTTAGGCCACTATCTTGACTAATGTCAAAAGTTGTGGCTTTACATCCTATCCACTCGTCACCGTTGCACTTGTGGTAGTATCCCTTGTACGGACCTGATGTCATAGCATAAATTCCACAATCAAATTTCAATTGGTCAGCAAATAAATGCTGGAACGCTTGGTCCTCAGCATAAATATTCTTTGCCGGCAACCACCTACATATGCGTAGACTACCGATGATCGGGTGCACGTAGACCAGCATATAGATTCTCCTGCGGTTCTCGACCTGGTTGCTTTGGAGTTCGATTATGCGTGCCCATTTTTCTCGAAATTCAGGCTCATGAAGAGCATTGATTTTCGAACCTTCATATTCCGAGGCAAAATCACGGATGAGTCGGTTCAACTCAAGTAATTTTGTCTTAATTCGGTCTTCTTCTCGTGCGATTATTCGCAAAACCTTAATTTTTGTGGTCATTTTAGGTCATATTTGGTCAAAAATTTTGTCATTTTAGTTAAAAACGGCGGATAGACTTACTTTGCCATCGTCTCTTATCAATCCATTTATTATTTGATTCTCGACTTCGCCGGAAGCAAGTTTTGAAAGTGCCATTTTTGGTCAAAAATTGTCAAATAGTTTTTAACTGACAAAGAACTTTGGTTTTTTTCAATTATAACCTATTGGTCACATGACAATTTGGTTAGATTGGTGTTTTTAATAATCGAAATTACCTAGTATTTTTCCACAAAATGTCATTCTACGAGTTTCGAAACCGTTAAGCTTAATTTTGTAATGGGACTAGTTTTTCCAAAAATTACGATTTTGTGGTTGACCCTTGGATTTGGTGCTTACACCATAAAAAATTGTCATTTTTGATGAAAAATCACTCATAAGAGTTTAACTAGCTTTAACATGCACCATTAGGATTTATCCGATCACGTGATTTTCTGGGTAAAATTCGGCTTTGAAGGCGAAAATACGCCTATTTATTTGAATTCATTCTAAGAAAAGTCCTTATTTTAAAGTTTCATGACATATTCGTGAGCGCCTATAATTTTGTGGTGATAGTGAGACTGGGTGGTGTCTCTCTTTCTATGAAATATTTCATCAGATTATGCGTTATTGGTCAGCCAATCAAAATCCAGCAATCTTATGGGCTAGCACTTTCCTCCACAATTCTTAAAAACTTTTCCACCAATCACGCAGGTGCATTTTTCAAGATTACAAATTCTTAAATTGTCCTTCTCATTTGTAACTTTTTACTGTTACTGAAATTCAACTTTAAGTAATCCACAATTTGATACTTATACAGGTTAGTTTTATTTTTATAAGTTCTGGGAGGGTAAATTGTGATTCCCTATTCATGAATTTTATTCTGAAGCTCGATTTGGCCCCGATTATTTCATTTTGTGGTCATTCAAAATTTTCTATTTTACGAAAAATGACTCGAAATAAGCCTGTAAAGTTTTCAAAATCGAGTAAAATCGATTTTACTTTCGAATTTCCCCCTTTAGAAAGAGATTGGTCTTCAAAGTTTAAAAAGAGAGCTTCTCGCCGTTGGCGCAAAACTGATTTCTCCTCCAATAGTTTGGAGTATGAAAATTGGGAACCTGAAGATCCCCCAAAAATACCATCTTCCAACCCTTGGGCCATTTCTTTTCAGAAACAACCAACAGCTCCGTCTTCGTCACAAAAATGTCACCCTTCTAAGTGGCGATATAGTTCTAAATATCGTGGGGGCGCTCGTTTTGAACACGGACGGCCTCTTGTGGACAAGGAAGGGCTTAGTTTGTGGAACCCTCGTTTTAAGGATACTCTAGTCATACCAACGAACATTTTTAACTCCCTAGTGACAGGGAATATTTTTCCTTTTTCATACTTCGCTTTTACTTTCATTTTCATGTGGTGGAATTTTGGATAATACTAGAACTGATGATCTTGATTTAACGTTCAAATGATAAAAACATTAAAAAAAATTTTTATCTTGACTTGTCACATGGGGGTTAAATATTTTCTCAAAAACCACAATTTTATCCTAGGGTCAGGCGGACCGCTGTCCCTGCGTTTTTGATTGTGGACTTCATCGACCTAATTTGCCCAAATGGAAACTACCCTTTACTTATGTACGTTATCGTACATTTCGGCTGGGTTTGATTGTAATTTATTTTCAGAGTTGGGTTATGGATCCGTGTCAACCTTTGACCGGCCCTGATGAAAAATTGCCCCTTGTGGATATTTTGGTTCAAAATTCCATTGATGGAAAAGAGGTTCCCCCTGGTCAATTTTCATCTGGTGTCTCAGACGCTCTAGACATTCTCGATGTTGGCACTGACCTTGATGATGATCTTTTAAAATCACCCCCTCGTGACAATTTTAGCGATAGCGGTACTACCGTTGTCACTCAAGTTCCCACTGGTGGTGAGCTTGAAAGAGATCCTGATAGTTCAGC
>SCLD01095852.1:0-11641 GCA_004367895.1 Oikopleura longicauda | reverse complement strand
GACCCTATAAAAAACGGTAACTTTCAGAAACGGTAACTTTCGGAAACGGTAACTTTATCTTTTTCGGTCGGCCAAAAACGGTAACTTTATACCGAACTCGAAACGACAATATTTTGAAAAAAGGTTTTTACCAGCGTATCTACAGGCTTCAGAGTACCCGAAAAAGGAGGAGACAAAAAAATGACGCTCCAATATTTCCAGAATGTGGGGTTTTGTCCACAATCCACAGATAGAGGTTCAAAGGATAGCATAAGCATTTTATACCTATAAAAACATCAAGAAGAAAATCACAAATTAAAAGTTTTTAATAAATTCGTAATTTCGGCCACTGATGCTATCGTTAACTTACTTGAATCATCAGTCATTATATGTGAGTTTTAACAGGTCATTTCACAAATATAAGCCTTTAAGAATTGAAATAAGACAACTCCAAAGCGGACTTCCCATAGTCATAAACTTTTGAATTATAAATCTAACGAGTCTCAGCATTATCAAAATATTGACGGAACGGGTGGTTTAAGCTAGGGTTAAACCTTTTTATAATATAACTTATATTTAAAGTTACCTATACTTGTCATTCGCTATATTCTCTGTAAGATGCTTTCGGCTAACTTAATTTTTCAATTCCAGGATATGGATTGAAGTTCAGCTGTGGATTAGTTTAAATAAATCCGTCTTCATTAGCCTTATAAATTAAAAACGTTTAGGCACCTAAATCTTTGTATTCCTACTATTGGTCAAATAGAAGAAATTTTGAAAGATAAGTTATTTTGGGGTTATCTTCTGGTCAGGGTATTAATACCTTAAGCTTTTGTCAGATCAGTGATTTGGTACAGCCCGAACATACATGGACCATGTCACACTAGTATGACCCAATCTTTCAAAATAGCTGTCCGTGAATCTCGAATCGAGATTCTCGATCCTTATTAATTTCTCTCAAGGAAACCTATATATAGCCTAGATCCCTATTTTTCGCTCAAAAGTCATATTTTGTGTAAAATTTAACTTTCTTTTTAAAACCGCATACTAAACATGGATTACAATTGGCGAAGTTTTACCAAGACTCACATTCTTATTGTATTCTCGCTTCTATCTAACGAATTCGTTTTGTCGAATTTATTGCGATTTAAAATTTGTGGTTGTTCGAATCTGAATCATTTGAGCAAATTTACAATTTAAATATATTAAAATAAATATATATTAATTCATATAATAAACATATATCGGGCGTCTGGACAACCGCTCAGTTTCATGATTTATTGCTGCACAAAAAAGACCAGTTTTCAGTTTTACGTTTCAGGGGATCATCCACTTGGAACAGAGTGAAATTCGTCTTACATCATTTTTTGGCCGTTTGGATCAAATAAGGGAGACTTGGATCCAATATTTTGATTTTTCAGCGTGAAATATTTGTGCAACTACTACGTGCGTGGTCACAATAGGATACCGACCTCGATCTGCATCATATAGCTTATGTTGAGTCTACGAATAATTTGTTATCATTTCAAATTTAGTTAATTTGATTCATTTACTTGGTGAGTTTAATAAAAAATTAATTCTTATCGATGAAAAATGGTATTTGTGATAAAAGGGGGCTATTCTGCATGCATACTGAAGATAGATTAGCAATGATGTGCCCCGTGGAAATTTTGTGGCAATCAATTTGATTCGAAATCGGAGGAAAATATATTCGGCAAAAATAAAAGAGAAAATGAGTGAAATAGGTTAGTATTACTGAACAACTGGCCATGACGATGTTTGGGAAATCGTAAATCGCGACCGGCTGTCGCAACTCTTTAAGAAATAGCATATTTCGAGTTCAAAATTGAAATTTTGAGATTCGAAATATCGACTCATAATTTTGCTCGATTAAAAAAAATTAAGCACCGGAAGAAATTCTTGAAAATGAAGTCGATCATGATGAAGAAGTTGAAGAAAATGAAATTGAAGAGCAACAAGAAGAGCAATTTGAGGACGACGTTGAAGAAGAACCAGAAGAACAAATTGAAGAACATCAGGTAATTTTCAAATTGTGAAGTTGGAAAAATATTTCTAATAAAGAATGAGGAGCTTGAAGAACCTGAAATAGAACCAGAAGAAAATGATGAAGAAGTCGAAGAACAAAAAGTGGATGATGATAATAAAAGTAGTTCTTCTTCAAGTAGTTCGGATAAAGATCCTGAAGGAATCTTCTCATTTTATAAGATATGTGTCTTGACAGTTTAGTTTGAAGGCTTTTTGAATTTAAAGAAGTTAAAAAAGAGACTTTTGTGGAAGCTGAAGTCGTAGAAGAAACTGAAGAAATCGAAAAAGCAGAAGAACCAGAAGAAGAAATCGAGCAAGTAGAAGATGACGAAGCTAAAGAAGAAGAAAAAGATGATGACGGCGATGAATACGAAGAAAAAAGTAGCGATTCTTCGAATAGCATTGAAGTCAAAGCAGAAATTAATGTCACTGTCAACAATATCATTGTTGAACAGAATATTGAAAGTGAAGAAAATGTTCAAGTTATAAGTATGAATCATATTTTAACTCAATTCAATCAATGTCGAAATATTGAAATGCATTTATTTAGTCAATGAGGCTCCTGAAGTTCCAGATGTACCTTCAGTGGTGGTGGTCACCGCGGAAGAAATTCGTGAAGACAAATCCAGCTCATCATCGTCTTCTTCTGATGAAGAAGGAGCTAAGGAAGAAAAAACAAAGAAGAAGAAAAGGCTTTCCTTGAAACGATGTAAGTTCCATTGATAAAGTCGTATTTACCGATCAATACTAACCAATTTATATAGTGAAATCTGGAAAATGCACCATTTCCTGAAAAGTTGGTATTCAGCCAAACGCTCGATGATACTAGAAGTTTTAAATTAGAAGAAAATTCACTATTTTTTATTTCTTCACCATTTACCAGACCCACTAACACTGCTTGACACCCACTTCATAACCAGTCATGAAATTGACTTACTACCGAAAGTAAGTAACTTACGGTTTCTAGAAAATCTTTAAATTCACTTCCGGTCAACTTTCTTAGAAAGGCTTACTACCGGTAAAAAACTTCCAGTTTCAAACGGTATAGTTTCTGATTATCGATTCGTTATTTAACTCGACCAAAGATCTGAAATGTGATTCGAAATGAGGTTTCGGCCATAATTTAGACCATCTGATCCAGTTCACCGAAATTGAATCTCTTGATCACCAACAAGCCAAATTAATTCCATTTTCTTTCATTATTTTCCGTTTTTTTCAGTCTAAGACTCGAAAAATAATTTCCGCAATAAAAACAATAAACACGAATTGTATTGTTTATATAATGTATAAATTAGTAAACTTAAAGATAAAATGATAAATATCTCAAGAATATAGTAACAGAATAAAAATCCTAATAGAGATAATGTGAAGAGTCCGATAAATATTGCAGCATTAGCAAGGAGCTTAAGATGGTTTTCAAAGTGAAGCGCTCTTTTGAGTATGGAATTTAAACCGATGAGCGCTAGATGGCGTCGGGGCCACCTTAATAGTCTCAATTTGTAAACCAACCTCTGCGTCAAAGACGATTTCGTGTATCCTCTCCAATATAACTTTGAATGGATGAATCTTTGTGAGAAAAGCCAACAAGTTGTTTGTCAAAAATGGCTAATTTTACCAAGAAAACGAATTCACCCTAACTATAATGCCTGCTTCTTCAATCTTTGATGATGGTTTAGTTTGTGCATTTCTCTTTATTTCTTGGGTCAATTCTTCAGTTTCTGTTTTGATCATTTCATCCTTAATTTTTAAATGGCATTCAATTTCAAAATGCAATCGATTGAAACATCCAAACTTGTGGGAATGTATCAATTAATCAGTAGAGAAGAAGTAATCCTGACCTTGGATGACCTCTGTTATAATTCCCGAAGGTCCCCAAACATCCAAAGCCGGCTCAAATCAACTCATAAACTCTTCTCGAAAATTCTACGAACTCCCGAAATATTCAGACTGTAAAATGTGCTCTGACAAATAGTGTAATTTACCACTGAATAATTTAGTCAGAATACATTGGGATTTTGCAAATTAAATTCCGAAATGTGGACATTATCATCATTTATATGTCATATGACGTGATTTTGTATACTTTTAATGATAGGCAAAGTCATTTTTGATAAAACTCAAATTTTAGGAAAAAATTCCGGATTTATGTTGAAAAGACCGAAAAAGTGGGCCTTAAATTCTCGGAACTGGAGAGTGATAATTCAAAAAAAATTTTAGCATGTAAATATTTGGCTCTTGAAATTTGTTGGCACAAAAATCTGGACTTTTATGACTGTTGGTTTTACCAGAACCGACTGGTTCAAATCCATAAACTTGATAGAAAAGACTATTTGGAAACCATACCAATGAATCGAATTAATTTCACTTATTCATCATCAAGACATATATATAAATAATTTCTCTTTATTTTATGGTTTTCTTAGTATCTTTTCAATCGAGTTGATCGATTCGAACCAGTTGGTTCTGGTACAACCAACTGTCATAAAAGTCCAGATTTTTGTGCCAACAAAATTCAAGAGCCAAATGTTCACATGCAAAAATTTATTTTGAATTATCATTTTCCAGTTCCGAGAATTTAAGGCCCACATCTTCTGGTCTTTCCAACATTAATCCTGAATTTTTTCCTCAAATTTGAGTTTTATCAAAAATGACTTTGCCTATCATAAAAAGTATACAAAATCACGTCGTATGGCATATAAATGATGATAATGTCCACATTTCGGAATTTAATTTGCAAAGTCCCATTCATTAGATTCAAGAAAGAATAGTTTGATGAAAAAATAAAGTTAGATGTAAATTTTTCTTTGTAAATTACAAATTCTCGTTATTATAACGAGAAGTCAATATTTGTGAAAATAACTTCAAACTAATTGAGGTTCGTACAATGAAAGACTATGAAAATGAAATTCAAACTTTTGATTTCTAACTTGAAAACTTTTTTAACTTTTATATGATCTGTTTTAACTTTTTTCTTTTACCTTCTGCCTTTGTTTATCTGGATTTGAATTTACTTTAATTTTTATCGACATTCCATTGTCAATTTTACTCAGATCAATTTTTCAAATTCACTATGAATCAGTTTTTCTGCGGCCAAAAATAGTTTTTTTGTTAATAAATGGCAAGTCGAATTCACAGATTTTTTTTCAAATTATTATGCTTTATTTGGCATCTAAACCTACTCAATTCCCAACGAAAAATGCTTCTTTAATCAATTCATTCACTCAAACTTCCGCGAGAAATCCACCGATAAAATGATTCCACAGCATGATTCCAATCAAGACTTGTTATAATTTTACCGTATTTTCTATATTTTGATATTTGTTCATTCTCGTTTTTCGAAACAATTGCTTGAATATGAGAAATGATTAACTAGCTCTTTAGCAGATTTTGACTCTTCCTTCCCCTTTTGAAGTATTTGCACTGCTTTAAACTTTTATATTTGGATGGTTGAAGGAAAATATTACTATGTTCAAATTCAAAGCTTATCAGGCAATCAACTCGGTTGTACGATTCGGTACAGTCGTACTCTGTCAAAAACTGATTGGCCGGAAAAAATACATTTGATTTCAAATATCTTTATTCAGTGAGTAAACAGTCCATTTTTGTGAGTTTTTGGAAAGATTTTTATTCCAAGTCTCGGAAAATTTTTGTATTCTCAAAGGCAAATCGGACAGGCGACAATGTCTTCTTAGTTTGAATGATTTTGAAGTTGAATCTAAACCGGATTCCATTTCTGAGATTTCATTGCCGGCTAATGAAGATCGTCGCGTCTGAAAATATTTAATGGTCAAAGTTTTCGGTCAGAGATGAAGTTTTTAACCTGTTTGACCTGTAAATAAAAGGTGATCCTAATTGAAAAAAGTGAGTTAGTGATATAGACCAAAGAATACCTGTTTTTGTGATTTAGCACGTGTCAATCCTTGAGCACGAGATTCATCCTGATTTGCTTTTAAGATTTCATTCGCGGTTACTTTTAATATATCGGTCACTGCTTCAAATGTTGGTAATACAATATATTTTCCAAACGCTTAATAAAAAGTCATCTCATCCACGACTTAAAATTAGGTCATTAAACGTACTTATCTGACTTTGTGGTTTATGAAGAGTATTTCGATCACAGAGAGGTGATATTGGAAGGCCCTTTTCCCTTTCGATATCTCCTTGGTTGAAAAACTCTTTGAATAATAGTTCGCAGAATTCAGCATGAATATCCCAGCTTTTCACTTAAGCTTGGGTTTTGGAAATATATAAAAAATTGTCCGACAATTGTCCGACAGTTATGTTAAGGTGATAGATAATATAAGGTTAACCCTTAACTGGGTGGCATATATCACAAGCATGAAGAATAAATGTTAATACTTGAATCCTATCCAACCTTGTTGGATCGGCAGTTTGTTCTTTGATCTCAGTCAAATGTCTTAAGAGATGGTGCATAAATGATGCTGTTAGAGCGCAATGACGGCATAGAGCAAAATGAATTATAATGCTCAGAATATATTTGAGCACCAAAATTATAATGATTCGTCATATCAGTGCCCAATACCATTTGGATGACAATCGATCTGAAATCATCCCACTTTTACCGGTTTTCTTAATGAAGATTCTCATTAGTGAATTTCAATGATGGACCATCTTATTGACTGATATGTTTGTTTTTGAAAACCCTTCTGAGTTTCATTAAAGCAAGCTGCAATATCGTATTTTTCGTCAAGAAGCACATTAAAAGCAGTGGCCAAGTGGTGATTTTCTAAAACTTTTTTTTTCGGATTTTGATCATGTCGGGTTCCAAAATGATGCTCACGCAATTTTATAGACTAACAGCGCCATCAATTAAAAATCATTTTGAAAACCTCAAAATAAATCGCATCCTGCCTGACTGATCATTATATAATATGGCTAATTCTGATTTTGTTTTTATATGATAATTATTTGTAAATCCAGTATGACTAACGTCGTGAATTATTGCAGCAAATAGTGCGGCCATGATTTCCAAATCATCCAACCAATTCTTTTTTAGGTTTATAATGTAAAAATTTGTTTGATTCTTATTTCTTTGAGGCATGAATTATGCCGCATTAATTATATATATGTGGTAAAATGAGTCGAAAGTATCAGTCTAGGTCACATGAGAATGAAGGAGGTCAGCACTGCTCAGCAGAGTTCGAACAAGGCCTTCTTGTAACTTGAAAGGGTCATAAATTTAAACCCTATTCATTACGCAGTTTTGTCTGAATATATAATTTAGAGATTGACAAACATCTGCTGCATGTATTGAATTATGATATGCATTTTCATTTGCATCGTAAAGACTTTCAATTTTCGATCCAAAATCCATCAATTTTTGTGATGAAATCTAAATATAACTTTTAAAATGGGTTTTATCATAAAACTTGTATATCATTATTCCAGAAAACTAAACAAGGAATCCGTGGACGTTCTTTTGCTCGTACTCGCCCGGAACCCTGATCTTAACTTTCTCTCAAACTCATATGGTATGTGGTATTGTAATACAGTTAGCCATACCTGGAATGCAGATAAAAGTCCATTCATTGCAAAAGTCTCGTGAATAACATATCTGAGAATTTTTCCATTCGCAATTTGATTTGCTTTGAAAAGGTTTGTTGAATGTTTTAACGCTTCTATGCAACATTATTAATGGAAAATTTATGTCTGACATAATAATGTATGGGGATCAGACATTAGAGTGGAACACCCGCCGGGTATTGTTGCACCCGGTAATGAAGTAGGACATATAATATGTCACATATTGAACTGTTAGTTCCAGACCAGGTGTTACACTCTAAGGTCTGGCCCCTATATTTTGATTTATAATTCATAATTTCTGGACCTTTGACCTTTATGAATATTCCAATCCCAGCAGTCCATCCTTTTGATATTATCTTGAAGCCCATCTGGAAAGAAGACATCTTTCTTATTTCCCTTTTATATCGATCAATAATACTTTTAAACATGTCAAATTATTCATTTCATAAACTGCCGTAAAAAATACACTTTGATTCTGACCGAAACCCCACATAATACGTTCCATACGAATTGCAGCTGAAATCCCTGTGGCAATACCTTTTAATCCGCGACGGTTTGAGCTTTGTGATTTTTTATTTGAGTGACAACTCTCAGAAAATGTAGATAGAAGCCAACTTCGTACTTAAATTGGTATTTTCAGTTTTATTGAATATATTTTTTCAAACAAGCTAACCTTCATCGGGGACCCCTTCATCTAGATTGACTATTTCTTCGGAGTCTTTCTTGATATCTGCTCCGGACTGTAGAAGTTGAATAGCTAATTTAACTTTGAGGAACTGTTAACTGAGTGTTTTCAATGAAAATTATGGATCATGACAACATTTTTAATTTCAGGGGTCTTTCTTAGTTAATATTAAAAAGTACCCTCCTGGTCCAATAACTTCTTCAATCGATACTGATTTCTTGGTTTCATGCTTCTCCAAAAAATGTTCTAGCCTTAAAATGATTATAAATGTAAGATCATTATTTGAATTATTTAAAAATTTCTTATCAAGTGAGATGCGTGTTCCCGATGGTCGTCGTCTCTTTACCGTCCCATGCGGAATTCGGACCAAATAACCGTCGAGAAGAGGCCCCTCTTTATAATATCCATGAGAAACTTCATAGCACCTTGAAATTAAGTTCTCTACAATCCAGTTAGATGGTATTGACTGATATTTCGGTTCAAGGTTACCATTCAGTTCTGTTAAATGATGATCTCCCGTTATTGTTTTTTGTTTGCGAATCATTATTATTTCTTAAACAATAAATTAAATAAAAATATATTTAATATATAAAATGGAATATTTCTGTCCATTAACAGCAAAAGAACAGGTTGGAAAGCAGGTTAAAGTCAAATCCCAAAGGATCTTCTAACTAAGTAATAATTCAAAACTTAAAAGAATACTTTTCGATCTGATTTTCGAACAGTTATACTACCGGGTTTGAAATACATAATTGCACCAACCTATTTCTTACAAACCATGTGTTATAGACTATAACTTATAGTATAAGGTTGAAATAGTATCAGATAAGTTTAAAAGATAAAATAGCTTAACCGCATGTCCGAACCCGTGTCCGAGTCCAAAGTCATGTCTTTGTCCGTGTCTGAGTTCGTCTTCGAGTCCGAAGTTTTAAAAAAGTGCGTATCCGCTCTCTGCTTAGTACATTTATCATTCACTGTAATTCCTCATATAAAATGGGCCATATTTGAGATCCATGATAAAACCCTGATGAACTTCCCGTTCCTTAAAAATCTTCCGAACTATCTCTAGATTCTAGTCACTCGAAGATAAAGGTCTTCTATGTTGGAACGATACGGCATTCCGACAGATAATCAATGGATGTATATATTGGATAAATCTGACAAATTAAGAAAATGCAATTCAAGATTCTACAGATTAAGCCAGATTTACATGAATATACACATCTGCTTTCGAGCAACTGGGTCGTATGGGTTTATAGAATACATAGGTATTGATCAGTTGATGGTTGTAGTTTTCAACTTGGAAATTTCAAACAGCGATAAGATCCGTATCTAAAGACTTGCACTGTCACACTAAGCTTGACCAGATGTGCAATGAGTATCATTTTTTTAAATACGTCTCAGCGCCTAATTGTTCATAAATTAATTTCATTGTTTTAAGTTTGAATGATTTGAAACTCAGTGATTGTAATTCCGTGGAAAAAAATCAACCCAAAACCAGACTCTAACCTGTTTAATTATACCTTTTAGCGACAGCATTGCATTGTTCTGTCTTCGTTCCAAGCAACTCCACGGAAACAGCCTTGTTCTCGGTTAAATAATAATAATGGGAATCTCGTTTACGCTTTAAAGTAGGGTAAGTAACATGCCATAAAACCTTTTGGTCAACTGATATCATTGAAAATGATGTAACTAAGATTTGATGTCGGTTGCGGTCCTAAAGTCCTTGACGACAATATTACAGGTCGACTTGATAATAATGATAATAACAATAAACTTACATCATCATTAGAGTCGAAATAAATTCGTTTATTCTCTGCGAGATTCGCTTTTAGGCCCATCTCCCGGTAAAAATTTATCAGAAATGATTTCTATTATTGTTATTTTGGAGCTTCACTTTGTGGTATTTTTGGCAGACTCTTTGTTCACCAGATCGAAAAGTCAATTCAAAAAACCTTCTGGAACAATTAGTGGCTCTAGAAATTAAGTTGCTTTATAAATAAATTAAAAGGATCAGTGTGTCAAGTAGTTTTAACTTGCCCTGATTCTTTTTAGATGGCTACCCCTAGTTTTCAGACTCTTTTTTCATTAATTGGTAGCAAACGAATTTTTTCAATACCTCTCTCAAATGACCACGTGACCTACCCTACTTTCGTGACATTGAGAAAGTTCTCTGTGGTAATTAATCTTTTTATTATTTGAGGCATTGTATTCGACTATCACTACATCATCAGATTTGTTTGATTAACATTGAATTCTAAAATTCTGAGAGCAGAATAAATTGATCTTTTTATACTTTTAAGTTTAGTTAAACTGACAGGGAGTGTCAATGAAATCAAGTTTATAAAGTCAAGAATAACTCAAAATTCACTTAACTCCCAACTTGGGAGTCCCGAGGCACCGAGCCCTTTTCCCTTTTCGTAGTTGACTCGATTTCTTCGTTCTGATAAGTGGTGTCAATAATCATATTTTTGATAAAACTAGAGGTTATGTGACATATTAAGTTATGTCCTATAACAAAAATGTGAAATCTTTTTCATAAATCATCATACGTGTCCGTAATAACGGTTTACGTTTTTTCCCTTTGTCTGTTGAACAGATATTGTGCCTGGGAAGTTAACTTGTTAAGGGTGTTACGCCCGATTTTGACCTATCTTTGACTGTCCCAGTTTTTTTAAACCGATGACGCTAGGATCAAGCCAATTTTTTAAAGTGAAATATTTGACGCAGAAAGTTTGGTGATTCAATATCAGATGCCACGGTGCCCTCTAGTGGCAGTAGTGAGCTGATAAAGACCAAAACTTCAAATGCTATCTAGTTTGGCCAGAGTAATCCGATTTTGATAATAATAGTGCCATTCCATAAATGACTGAGGCAGTACAGAGCAGAGTTAGGTGGACACCGGTTTCACGCCGTGTCCATGCCCATGTCCACGCCACGATATTTGAAAAACTCCGTGTCCATGTCCATGTCCACGTCACGATTTTTGAAAAATTCCGTGTCCACGTCCATGTCCACGCCACGATTTTCGAAAAACTCCGTGTCCACGTGCATGTCTGCGCCACGACTTTCGAAAAACTTCGTGTCCATGTCCACGCCACGATTTTCAAAAAAAAGTCGTGTCCATGTCCACGCCACGGTTTTCAAAAAGGTCGTTAACAGACGTCGGTGGACTAGGACACCGAAAATCCAGACAGACAGACACCGGACAGACTTTTTTCAAGAAATCCGGACAGACTCCGGACAGCGGACAGCATCCGGACAGATATAATCCAGACAGACAAACTGGACAGCAAATCCAGACAGCGGACAGACACCGGACAGACTTTTTTCAAGAAATCCGGACAGACTCCGGACAGCGGACAGCATCCGGACAGATATAATCCA
>SCLD01095841.1:0-11642 GCA_004367895.1 Oikopleura longicauda | reverse complement strand
ATGATTTGCTAGGTCCTCAGGCTCCAGGACAATCATTTTAAGGGTCAAATATGTGTCATTTTCCGATTAAAAGAAGAATGCAAGCTACAAAAGGTGATGGAAAATTGAAATGTAGGGAAAGGTTTTGTAAAGGGTTTTGTTTAGGGTAGATATTATACCAGATATGTGCAGAAAGACAACACAGATCTTTACTGACACTTTGATATTCCGTTCATTAATACATGGACTCAGTAAACCAGAACTAGCAAAATTCGTATCACTGTGTTTCAGTTTTATTGAGAAGTTATCTTTGAGAGTCTCAGAAAAAATTTCAGCTGATTTCAGCGGTTTTTCGATTACATAAACCCACTTGAATTGATCATTGGATCTATATATAAGGTCTCATTAGATCTATATGTACCCTCGAAATACAAAGCTCCAAAGAGATCCACAAGTTTTTAATCTCAGCCTCTTTTCCTGTTGTAATTGAACGATTAAAAGTCTATTTGAGTCTATGGCAGTCTAGCAGACCGGACCGGAGAGTCCATTGAAGAACAAGCAGTGCTGTTAATATTATTGTGTTTAAAAATACGAAAATATAAACGTATGACATGCAACATGCTCATCATATCATCATACGCCATTATAAAACTTGGAGTTTCAAATAAAGAAATATATTTTCGCTCCAAGGGGTTTGCGAAATAACCGATCCTCAAGTAGACTGCCATTGCCATCTCATTAGCAACTCAATCATTGTGAATGTGGTCGTTAAAACTCAATTATTGAGTTTCTGATCTCGACTGTACAAACTCATGCACTTTCATGAAACCACTTGTCTAGCAAAATGCTTAAAATACTGTTATTGGAGCACTCAAATCGTGATAATCTGTTATCGATAAAATGTATTGGTGTCTTGATATATCTGTGTGATTAAAATTAAAATTTCATCAGTTTTTGAGGGAGATTATTAAAAGTGGTTTTGAACAAAGATGAATTGAATTTTAAATGAAGTTTGGAATCTCTTGCGAGGATCAAATCGTCAAAATGTCTTTATCAAGAATTGAAATCTCCTCCTCGGCTCATCCCTTTTCAATTTCTACAATCAGCCTCATTCTTAAAATCGATACGAAAACGAAATTAATTTTTAAAAAACCTTTTAGTTCGATTTAATCGGACGACGATAACTTTTCAATTTTGACTCGATCGCCATCCTCAAAATTCGATTATAAATTATAATTTATAATCATAAGAATTTGTTGAAAAATAGCCCGTGCTGTAAAATACCCACAGACATCGGCGGGTAGAAAATGGTGAAATGATTGTATCCCGATAACACGCGTCGTTCGGTGAAAAAGGTGGTCCACGTATATTATACGTTTATACGGCATATATATCAACTATTAATCATGGCGCATCATACTTGCCTATTCTTCTGAAAAAATGTTTTCGGCATGTAAAATCCTAATGATGGGTAACTCAAATGCATTTTATTGAGTTTTGAAGCATCATTGACATCATTACACGCATTTATGACCCATACAAGCTTACAAATAATACACTTTAAATCCTGTATCGCGTTAACTTGGATTCATTTACATAATTTTACGATTTGCAGCATGCAGATTGACATACAACATATAGGCTATATGTTATGGGGTACTCATCGTTTTACGTAAAAGTATGAACAACCGACTTATAAACCTGAAATGTAATATTATATTGATAAAAATATAATATAAATATACCTAGGTAGATGATATGATAAACCCTACTTAATGGGCCAAAATTTCAAAATTGCAATTGTTCTTCAGGCTTCCTGGTTGAATTCTGGCATTTAAGTTCCGTCAAGAAAAACATCAGTGAGATCACCGAACCAATCTATTTCGTATTTGTCCAGACTTACTACAGATCTCCGCAAAATAAGAATTGATATGATTACTTGTATCTGACGTGCATATCTTTTATCATTTGAATTTGTCTGACGCGTATAATTCAATAAAACACTTTAAATCCGGGAAATTCAGGTTTATTGGTTTCAGTTTTATTGGTTTCCTTTTTACATGTTTGCACATGTATCACTAAGCACATGTAAGTTTTTACATTTTAATTCGGTGTCATTTGACGTCATTTGACCTTTGTATGATCTCCGGTGATCTCGAGATGCTTTCAAACGAATCTTTCATTTAGGTTCACTCTGTACCGCATGGTGATCATCGATAAAACCTAAAATGAATCCAAAAATCGATGAAAATGGAATCATGAATGATCAGAAACTCGATTTCCACAGCCGCCAGCCGCTTTCATTTCAGCCACAATATCGAAGTCAAATGTGGCTAGAATTAAATTGGATTAATCGGTCGTTTAATCGTTATTCGGGAATTATCTTTTTCAAATTAAAAATTTTCGTCGATGTCAATCTGGAGCCTTTTTTTGAAAATTTTGGAATTGGGAAAGATTTTTAATTCTTTCTAGAATGTCTAGAAAATTTGAGTTTTTTTCAAAAATGAAAATCAGATTCGTATTTTGCAGGTAGGCAGTAGGGGACCATCTGAAGAAGAAAGGAGATCACATAACTAGGATGGACACATTAGGATTTACTATAAAGGCTCAAATGCCAAATGCCAAGGTTGTTGGACCACCCCAGGCAGGGGCTTTCAAGGAGCGCAAGAGTGGTAAGTTGTTTTTTATTGGTCCATAAGCCGATTTGACTCACTGGCGAAATCACCAGGAACTGACCAATCATATTTAAGGACCAACTGCATTTCGAAAATTTTACGAACGAGGTGATTTCCCAATTGCATTAGAACACGACACAAAAGGAAACAGAATAGCATGGAAGGTTGAAATCGAAAAACTTGATTATCATCACTATTTACCACTCTTCTTTGATGGCCTTTGGTACGTATAGTGCACTTTTTTTGAGTTTGAAGTCTTCGTGCTTTTTTGCTCGTATCATAACTTTTTTTCAGTGAAACAACGCATCCATATGAATTTTTTGCTCGCCAAGGAGTTCACGACATGCTTGAGCATGGTGGTTCAAAGATCCTACCAGTAATTCCGCAGCTAATCATACCAATTAAAAATGCATTGAATACACGCTGTCGACCCGTTATTTGTACAACATTGAAGGTAAATGAATCATAATAATGACGACATATTAAAATTGTTAGGTTTTGCAACATTTGGTCGTATCGGGAGATATGGTAGGCGAAGCTTTGGTTCCTTATTATCGTCAAATACTTCCAATTTTGAACATTTTCAAAAATATGAATCTGAATAGTGGAGACGGTAAGTTTGTGCCCAGCCGTCCGGTCGACCCTGATTTTGATTATTTAGGCATTGATTACTCGCAGCAGAAGCGCGAAAATATCGGCGATTTGATTCAAGAGACATTGGAAGCATTTGAACGTCATGGTGGACCAGACGCCTTCATCAATATTAAATACATGGTACCTACATACGAATCTTGTCTACTAAACTAAACAATAAATATAGTCAATGTATATTCAACTGACGCATTTTGCATATAATTTACGCAGGCATGACTGGGGTAGAGCATAGTGGAGGGTGGGGTGAACATCGAACACCTTGTGTCTGGGACCCCCTGAATAGGGGTTTTGTCGATATTAGTATTATAATATCAGTACCCCTTTTACGCCGCTTATTTTCCAATACCCTGGGCCAGGGTCCCTGGCTTCTTATGAGCAGAAAGCCTACTTCATCCATAACATACTGATCTTGTACTAATAATGGAGTGATAAGCCGTGGTATTGGAAAATATGTAAAGTGAAGGACATCAGCTAATACTACACATCCAGAGTCAGTTTTCAAATGTCGAGATCACCAGTTTTTGAACGTCTTTCGGCCAGAGAGTATGGCACTCAGTATGCCCACGTTGCTAAACTAGACTCTGGTTACCAGTGTCGGATGTGAAACTAAAAGAGAACTCAAAGAGAATAATAGCTAGAATAATAGGCTCTTAGACTACAGGGCATTTTGCAGATGTATCTTGAATTAGCTCAGATGGTGAAGAAGCGACGAAGAATTGAGTGCATCATCATTTTAATGTTATGCATTAACAATCACGACACGATAAAGCTTTCCACTACCAAAAAATTTAATTCCGCATCTTTTGGTGATATAAATTCAAAACGAAAATAAAATTTTGTCATAGCCTTATTCCAGAAATGAACCGGAAATGGGCTTTTCTCTTAACATTCAAGAATCGCTAAGAAATAGAAAATGTTAATAGACAATAAAATGGGGTGTGTCTTCCCGGTGGTCAATTGGCCCGAATTCCTCTTGAGGAAGTATAGAGACAACGACCATCGGGAAGGCGCACCTCACTTTAGAAAACGTCTCAGTTGTGGTCCGCAACGGTAAAAAGCCTAACCGTATCGAGACTGTTAAAACACTATTACAACACTTCAGATTTAAATAATTAAACGAAAACTTACGACTTAAATTTATTCAAAAATCTTTTCAATTCTTCTTCTAGGTTTACGTCAGTGTCGTCAATGCCTATTTGAGATGTATTTTGACCTGCTATATACACGGATATCCGTCATGCATATATTATCAACATATAAAAGATTATTTTTTAAGTTTTTTTATTGATTTTCAGCGAATTTTTAACGGAAATGAAGTTCCGTATTCCCATGATGTGTTGGAGTATGATCTTTACAGATATTACTAGATATCGCGTAGGCGGGGAGGGCGTAGGCGCGAATCCAGATCACAATTGAATACATTATAAACATTATAATGAGGTTAACGCGTTTTGAACGGTTATGAAGCCCTTCATAAAAGTGTGAAGCCCTTCATCTTATCCTGAAGAAAAGATAATTTGAAGGAGGGGTGGTATCCTGGGTATCCGTGGCGTGGTCCTTATTTGCGTAGGCGTTTTTCCGTAGGTGGATAATGGGTGGGAAAGAATATTGAAGAAAATCTCTAGTTCTGAGGCCAGCAGAAGTCACAGAGACATTCCGTATCGAACAAGACGGAATTTCGGGAATGTCTAGATGGAGGGCGCCACTAAACGGCACCCAACCACCAGGTGGCGGAGTAAGTGTGTCACTCATGATGACGAAGTAAGTCTTGAAAACATTTTGAAGTTGCCTTTTGTATGTCAGAATATGAAACCACTAGAACGTTTTGATTATCGTGAGAACTTTTATGGGTTTTCATCAGTTTTTATAATTCAAAATATACAGATTCTGATGAAAAACCAACCTTAGTATAAAACGTTCAGGACTACCAATGTCAAGTTTATTCAAACTTTGAACAATGTGGCTCATATCATGTCGAAATAAATGATCGCTGAATTTTAAAGTTTTATGGTGCCGCATTTACATAAGCTTTCAAAACTTTGAATGGACGTATACGAACTTACCGATATAATTTTAAAAGATAACGATCGCCAGTTTCATAATTATTTGACGAATTATTTGTTTCAACGGCTCCAAGTTTGCACATAAGTCGAAATAAGCGACCATTCTCAAGTGTTGTGCTAAAATAAATCATAATTATGAATCACAATTATGACTCATGAATTTCCTACCTCAACTCATCCTCTATCCGATCACCACGTGTAAATACATCGTCAATGACAGTGTAAAACCGAGCACCAATCAACGGCATAAGATCATTTATTGATCGATTCCTGAAATTCCATATTTTTTTCGAATAAGACAGTGATATTTGTTTTACCTGAGCTGTCCATTAGTACCATTGAGCGTATTAGGGCCAAAGATCAAATAGACAATTACTTGATGAAGATCTTTACTGTAATGTTTTTGAACAACATCCAATGCTTTACCTAAAACACTCCTTTATTATCCGGGATTCACCGCCCCCCCGGGGATTCATTTGAAAATAATCTGCGGACGTTTTTTGTGCTTACCAATATTCTCATTATGAGGTAACGAAAGCGTGTTCGTAGCAATTGATAGAAGCACGTGACCAAGGTTAATGAAATCTTCTTGTTGATGCCTAAAAATACGTTATTATTATACTAGCCATGAATCAGGGAAGCAAAACGAGTTTAGTTGGTATCCTTTAAATTCTACTTTATAAAATGACCTGTTCAGATTCTGAAGATCATCTTGGCTTCCCGCGAGTAAATCCTTAATTGAAATTGAACCAAGTCGAATTCTATTTTGACCAGTTTTAATTATTTTTGTCAAGTCCATTGCACGATATGCCAAACCAAGGGCGTGTATCTGCCTATATTACACACATCATATTTTCGTTTTAGATCAGGGATGAAAGAACACGCAAGGTGTTCGAGAACAAGAACAGAACAAGAACAAAAAATATTTTGAACACCGAGAACGAGAACAGAACAAGAACCAAAAAAATATGCGTGTTCTTTTATCCCTGTTTTAGATGGTAAAATATAACTTTATCGAGATACGAATTTGGTGACTCATCCCTATCTCGATTATGTTAAATTCTGAATTTTCTAAAATGAAATTCGTATTTACCGTAGTGCAGAAGTTAATTGAACAATATAAGCCCAAACGACAGATTCTGGTAAAGGTTTCTTCGATCTTTCTGTTTTTTGTTTCCAATTCGGCACACGGAATAATCTTGAATTCATTTAATTTTTTGATATCATTTTATGGTGTCTTACTCGTCCATAAGGGTGTCAGAACATGGATGGAAGTCGTAAACAAACACAAGGGACTGATCCCCAAAGGACTTTGTTGAAAAAACTTCATGAAGACGACAAATATTAGCATGTCGAATACTTCTCCACTTGTCATAATTCCTGAGACCAACTTGAGAAATATTTCGGCAGTCTAAAATCAAAATTGAAAGCTTGCTCGACGATTTTTTTTCAATTATTTACCATGTATTCTTTTCATACAGAATTGAATACCGTCCCTTCGATTGATTCGAAATGTAGAAATTTGGATTGGGTTAAATGTATATGATTTTAGGTCCGTTTGTTCGAGAGGAAATAACTGATGATATAGATTTTCTATTTCGTCGGGAAAGGGGTTAATTTGGTCGATATAAGTGATCTGGGACGCCATCTGGCGGTTGAGAAGCGAGTTACGCAAGTCTTCGTCAATGAAAAACGTCTTTTGTTGTTTCTGAATATAAATATTAAAGACTTGTTTAACCTACGAATTACTCTGTGAACCAGTCTTAAGATCCTAACCTGACGAGGATTTTCAGAATCAACTTGTTTCATCATTGGGTAACCGTTCATAGCAGCTTGATTTCGAATGACATCATTGAAATGCGCGGCTGAGTCATGAATTATGAGTCATATTTTTTTAAATCTAGACTTACGATGATGCATTCGGTTTGGTACAGGCTGAGCTGGACCTGGTTCATGATAGTATGTGACACCATTGTCTTGTGAAGTCACTGTTGGCTTTGAATGTTGGCCGTTTTGCCTTAAAAAACGTTTTTACCGAATTTTCAGGTCAAAAATCACGCCTAAATCACGTCAAAATTGCCCAATGCGTAGGCTGGGCGATAATAAATGCGTATCATAAGCTATGATTCAGATACAAGTCGGTATTTTACCTTGGCAGTGGCGAAAATGGTGAATTGGAGTAATTCGAAAAATTTGGAAAATTATCAACTTTCGGATATGAGGGCGTGAACGAAGGTGAATAAGAACCAGGTCGATTATTGGCTGAAAATAGGAAGTCAACATCGAATCAATGAGGGTTTATATCCTAAACCTAAACTATGAGCCGGAAATCTTGCTTGAGGCAGAAATTCAAATTGGCCAGGAGAAGTAGTTTGACTTCCATTTGTACTACCATTACTCATCGGACCGTTACTCATCGGATTAAACGGCGGAAAAGGTTTTCGGCTTCGAATGCTCTTGACTTCACTTTCTGTTTGATCATGACTAATCATCAAATAATCGGATTTTTATCGGTTTTTAGTCGGAAGTTTATCGGAATGGAACGAATCTTTGTATCTTTGGTATTCAGCACCAAAGGGGCCAAGCGGCCCAGTTATGTTTTCGCTTGTCTAAAAAAGAAACCATAAATAACCGTTTGAAATCGTCGTTTTAAAAAGAAAAATAAACAGTTTTCTGGCAGTTTTAAATTCGATTCGATCGGATTTGTTTGACTAGCTCGGCTTTCAATGGCTCGGAATTTTGGTAATGGCTCCCCGGACGGTTTAAAAATTTGAAGTCTGCAAATCTATGCCGATTATAGAACATTCCGAGCCTAATGTTTTTGGATTAGCTCCTAATTCAATACATCCAATAGCCGCAACGAGTGTTTCCCTATCGAGTCCAGTATTGAGAATTTGAGAAAGTTTTTGTAAATCATCAACAGTACTCCCTACACTCATTTCTTGCGTCATTCTTAAAAACAAAAATATTTTTATCCATGGGCAGTCATATGATCAATTGACAAAATGCTGATGAACATGTGGATAAATAGCTTTAGCTTCTAAAATAATTGGTTTCACATTTTCTTCTTCAGTTATCAATCCTGTCACTTGATTAAGCTCTGGCATTAAGGCAACAAACGTTTTCTCATTGGCTGCAGCAACGACCAATCCAAACATTTCTAAACCAGCATCACCAATGGCGACACCACAGGCTGTTAAAATTGTTGCCAAAGTCACATATTCAGAATCTCCCTCTTCGAGAATTTGAATGCAAATATCTATTTGAGATTTTGGATATCTAAAAATAAAATTCGAATTTCAAAATTCGTTTTCGAAAAAAATAATTCGGTCGTTTTTAGGGTGTACTACTTTCCTCTTGAGTTGAATGACTGAACTGAGTGACTCATTAACAATGGTACTAAGTGCCTTCTCCTTGTCTTTTAATTCTCCTGGAAGCCTTCTCTTTGTTTTCGAAGCAAAATGACAAAAATTCAAATCCACTTTCAAAAAACCGTCCAATGTAAAATCTTCTCTCCTTTGAATATCTTTTGGTCTGTTCACGTTAAAGTACACGTAGGTACACGTAGGAAGAAATCTAAAGGATTACAGTGCGTAGGCGCTTAGACTGAATGTATCAAACGTTCCCATAGCATGCAACAATAACTTTTGAATTTTTATATTCTAGATATGAACTGCCGTTAGCTTTTGAAATAATTCCCGATTGTATTAAAAGACCTTCGTCTTCAGTCTGTTGTTTTTTCGAATCGACAAATAAATGATAATCGATTGTATCTTCTGGATAAGCTAAACGACGAGTATCTGGCATTCTAGAAAATCATTCATGAAACGGGTTGCATGGTCAGGTTTTAAAAATGGTTGTCCTAAGAAGGAATAGGAGTGAAGAGATATCATTCAGGCAAACGGTACAGACCAAAAAAGAGACAAAACAATCATTTTGATTTGAAAATCATTTTTGACCAGCCTCTTCCTCAAGACCATCCAAAATTGTCGAAAACGCTTCAATACAGCGGCGATGATTTTGAAGCTCTTTTCTTTCATATTTTAACTAAAATGAGATTTAATCTCGAGTTGATACAGCCAATTTCCGGTTTGAGGTCGGAAACGGAAGTCGAAAAAATTCATAAAATGAACCGCATCTAAACGAAATTGCGCTCACCAGTGCAGTCTGTTCTTGTTTTACTGTTTTCATTGCTTTCCATAGAGTTTGTCGAAATATTTGCTCGTCTTTGACTTTACTCGTATATTGGGATACCATTGAAAGCGCTCGAGAAACCAATTGGTAAAGAAGTTCAAGCGTATTTGCATCTGTTAGTGCCT
This sequence comes from Oikopleura longicauda, assembly GCA_004367895.1. NCBI lineage: Eukaryota > Metazoa > Chordata > Appendicularia > Copelata > Oikopleuridae > Oikopleura > Oikopleura longicauda. The sequence continues at coordinate 1,952 of SCLD01095841.1, read as the reverse complement.
CTGAGTCACATTATTTAAATTTTTGTAAGACAAATTTTCGTCCGACTTACCCATGATAATTTCATCCTGTACTTCATCTGGTAATTTGGCTAGTTTTTCGCGGGTCTTTTTATCTTAAAATATTGTTGAACAAAACAATCACGTGATTTGAACACACCTGTTGAAGCAGCTTCTTCGGATAATCGAATCACGTCAAGTTCTAATTTTTGAAGATCAATAGTCGATTCTGGTTTTGGACCAAGTTCTTCATGTCGCCTTCGTTTTCTTGAACTTCTAGAACTTCGTCTTTCCTTCTTCCTTCTCTTCTTCGCTCTTCTAGCTCTGGATGCTTCCGTCAACTCCCTTGCAGATCCCAAATCAGCTGTTTCATTTTCAAGTTCAATATTTTCTACAGTCCTATCATCTTCAACTTCTGGTTCGTCTTCTGGTGGCGTCTGTGGACCACTTTCCATACAATAACTTTCTTCAATATTCAGCGATTCTTCGTTCAAAGTCGAACTTTGTTGTTCCTATAAAATGACGTAAGGTCAGAGAAAAATTCCAAAACACCATAAAATGTTTTTGCAATGTTTTATTACTTGTATGCACTGTTCCAATTGTTTTCTTTGTTCGGCAAAAAGAGCGCCCCTCAGAGCATTTACATATTCGGAACCAAAAACATTTCTGGTTTCCCAAACCGTGAGTACGTTCATCAACGTTTTTAATAATTTCTGGTTTAGGGTTGAAATATGTTCGGGCGCAAGAGAAACAAAATTTTCTAGAATTTCAATCCTTTACTGGTCACAAATTCCAAAAGAAGCAAAAGCAATTGGCATAATAGGAATGTAATAATCAGTGTATGAAGTTTTCTTTTTAATTCCATTTTGTAGAACGTCGTTTGCCAAATATATGAGACTTTTTTTCTTTGATGAACTGCTTGCTTGGCGAAGACATTTTAACTTTTTGGCTTTCAATTACTCGGAAAACTGCAGTTCAATTTATCCATGGAATCGCCCACGCAAAACTACACTTTGAGTAATAGAAAGCCGTGCCCATGTTTTAACAGCTACATCTCCATTTTTGTGATTTTTGATTAACCATCTTGACAGCTCTTGGACCGATTCTTGAGTCTTATCAAGACGATTTAATAATTTATCTTCGAGGGCTTCGGCACTAAACTCGCAATTTATAACCATTTCTTAAATTTAAAATCACGTTAATGAGATTTTTGAACTTTTGGTTTCGTGGATTAGAACGGATCCAGAACATGTTTTTCAGCGGGGAAGTGGCGACGGGAAAAGAATCTAGAAAGTTGGTTTATAACAAATAAATCTTAAAAGATTATAACCTGAACTTTTTGAAGCTGGCTGGTCGTGAATGGGTTGGACGGTCCACAAAAAATTAGCTGGGACGACAGTCTGAAGGTTCTTCCTCTTCATCAGAGTCATCTTCTTCGAAATGACGATCGGTGAAACGATGACTCAGCAGGCGAACAACAGCGCTCAGCTGGGAGATATCACAATTACTATCTTTGAATGATAATCGATTTCTCCTGAATTTTATTTTCATTTTTCTTGGATCATAAAGCCTTGACTCACCTGTTACGCATAGCCCCCTTTTTGGCACTTTGAACAATACCATCAGGTTCATCAAGGAAATTAATTCCAAACGGAGACCATAATTTTACAGTTGAATCCAAGCCAGAAGTGGCCAAATATGGCAAATACGGATGTGGCTCAAGTGCATTCAAAACGCCTGGTTCCATTTCTTCATCTCCATCGGCAAACTAAATGAACGCTGTTTAGACTGATAACCATAAATTCGTCACCAAAAACTTCGCTAGTCAGATTATCCTTGAATTCAATTCGAATTTCGATTAGACGAAAATACCTGATAATTGACTAGGCTGCCAGTTCGGGTCTTCCAAACAAATAAATGTCCGCAATCAGAACCAGAAATAATATATTCGGAAC
>SCLD01095830.1:0-11648 GCA_004367895.1 Oikopleura longicauda | reverse complement strand
GCGACCACCATTACCAACGCGATTCACAAAGTGGTTAGTCTTGGAGTGTCCTCAAATATTCCTGAATTTGAAAACCAATTTTTTTGCCGTTCAACATCTGCTCAAGAAGATGGTGAAGCAATGATAGCCGAATTTCTTGATTATTTGTTCAAAATGGCTGAAAAACTTCAAGAGTTACTCCCTGATCAGATTGTTGATGCTGCCGAACATCTAAGTGAGAAATTACAAGGTCAAATGTTTTCCAAGGGCGTTTGTGTTGAACGAACGTTGCTCAATCACCTCAAAAATTATTGCAAACTGTCCGTTTATGGATTCAATAGCGGTAAGATTTCATAATTTAAATTTTTAAGTTTTGAAAACCTTTTAAGCTCGTTTTGACGTTCCTGTCATCATTGGTATGATTGCAAAGTGGTGCCGTGAGAACTCAATCAAAGTCGATGTTATAAAAAAAGGATCAGGGTATATGACCCTTAACCTTAAAAATCAAGCCGGTTTGGAGGTGGTTTTCAAGGATGTCCGACATTACACGTCGCCCTGTAATTTGGACAAGTTTCTCAAAACATGGCAGGCACCAGCTGAAAAGAGTGTATTTCCATACCAAAAATATAATTCAATTGAAGAACTGAAACGATCGACTGAGTTCCCAGCGATCGAAGATTTCTTCAGCGACTTAAAACAGGTTATTAGAACCTATTGAAGTTGAAGGGTTAAGTTTTAATTTTAGTCGACTTGTGATCAGGAATCATACGATGCAGCAAAGGCGATTTATGATGAACGAAAAGCTCTTCCAGACTCGGATCCAAAAAAGATGCGAAATATGAAGGACTGGTTGGAATATTACCAAATGTTGGATACGATGCCTCTTGTTTATGCCCTTGACACTTGTTTTAGTAAATTTCATGAACTTTTTGATATTGATCCGATTCTTAAACTTAGTTTGCCTTCAATAGCTTACGAGTAAGTTGACTTGAATTAAGCGTTTCATCAAAAAAAATTCTAGGGCTATGATGAATCAATATGACTCAAGTATGCCATTTGCCTACAGTCCTGGTGAAAAATTCAGTTATATCCAAGATACACGAAGAGAAGAAACTATTGGTGGTCTGACTACCGTGTTTAGACGAATGATCAACTTATTTGACGAAAATTCTCCGCTGGCTTCTCGTTATACAATAACTGGTGAACAATTAACGTATTTTCAATTCTTGGATTTCAACGCCATGTATCCTGGATGCATGCGAAAGAAAATGCCATTGACTGCTGGCATTGAATGGATATTGAGTCAGGTGGGTCATTTTATATTAGCCATGTGATAAGACCCATATGGATCATGTTTTTTGGATCATGTAATATGTGCAGGTTCTCAGGATAAATAAAATAATTTAGGGTAAATTCATCAAAAAACAAATGCTTGAGGCGGAGAAAATTAGTTTTGGTCACCTCCAGTGGATTTACTACCGTCAGGCAATTGATGGTTATGACAGTCAAGGGAAGTTCGTTCAAATTCAACATGCCTATTTTCGTGGCGAGTTTGATTTCATGGGTCTGAAGCCTGATGGATATTTATTCAAGGATGGAAAACATTTCTTTTATGAATATCAAGGTAAAATATCATTGTCAATAGTATCTTATCATTTAATATTTAGGTTGTTACTGGCACGGTTGTTCATGCATTCCCCCACATAAACGATGCTTCAACTACATGGAACGTCAGGCTTTCTTTCGGAAGAAAATTGAAACGTTTCGAAAGTTTGGTGAAGTTTTCATTATGAAGGAATGTAAATGGAAGCGGCAATTGCCGACAATCGAGAAGCCTCAAACTCAAATGGGTAGAATTCTTGAAACTGATACTCAAGAAACTCTGCTGGACGCTATTATCAATGATCAAGTCTTTGGATTCGTAAGATGTGATATCGAAACTCCGAGAGATCAGATTGAAGGGTTTGGAGAATTCTTATTTCCACCTTTATTTTGCCGTATGCAGATTACACCTGACATGGTTTCTGATTATATGAGAAAAAGAATGGTGGAGGAAGACAGATCAAAATATCCAACAACGATTGTTCAAAGATTCAACGCCAAGAATATCTATCTGATGACTCCATTGGTAAAGTTTTATGCCAGCCGAGGAATGAAAATTTCAAATATTACCAGGTTTGAACAGTACATTGGTGGAAAAGTTTTCGATTCGTTTGTCGAGAAATGTTACCTTGAACGCGTCGCCGCTACAAAGGAAAACGACTCAACCAAAGCAAATACGATCAAAAACGTCCAAAATAGCGGTAAGTACATACTTGATGCTCCATTCTATATGTTACCAATCCTATCATATTTGTAGGTTATGGAAAATGTGGTGAAAACATCAGACGACACAAAAAACACAAAATTTTCCTAGACGAAGAAAAATTGAGAAAGCAGGAAGCAAAACCCCGTTATATTCAAACAACCGATTTGATTAATGAAACTGGTGATCCTGAATGTTGGGAGGTCTCCTCGAGAAAGAAATTTGTGGATGATGATAAGCCAGTACACTTCTCTTTGGCTATTTTGCAATATTCAAAGCTGATGTTTCTTGAGTAAGGTTAATTTATTTATTCATTTAGTCATAATTTTCTTAAGATTCATGTATTTCATGTTTGATCACCTCATTCCTGGCACCTTTGTGAACTGCTACGCTGATACTGACAGTATGGCCTTGGCTACAACCAGAACCAGACCAATGACCGAAGGAATGACACCGGAAGAAGAATTGAGAGCCGTTTTTGATCCTATTGTCAAGCCAGAAATGCGTGAAAGTTGGGAACAAAATTGGAAAAAATGGTTCGTTACATTGGCCACAGTCGAAGATGAAAGGTTTCCCGGTAAACTTAAACGTGAGTTTAAATTCTTGCTTTCATACATTATATTGATTGTATTTTTAGGCGAATTTCAATTTACAAAGGGTCGATTTGTGGCATTGGGTCCGAAGACGTACCATTCAATAAATTTGGATAATGATGAAGTCAAAATGGGTTCAAAAGGAATTCCTCACAATCAACAACTTCAATCTGAAGCTTTTCTTGAAGCTCTTTTCTCCAATAACTCTCATTATGTAACCCTTCGGTCCCTTCGTTTGAACCAAAATCGTGAAATGTCACGTATCACTCAAATTAAACGGGGTTTGAGCGATATATTCTTAAAGTTTCCGTTAGACGATGACGGTATTACCTGCAGGCCTTTGAAAGTAAACAATGTATATTTGTAAGTCACTTATAGATAAATTTTCAGATGTGGCATGAATCAGAATTTCTTCGTTTGCAAAAGCTTTTTGACATCAAATTTGATTCGAAGCTCGAGGATGTTCTTTTAGACGATGAAATCGATGCTATCAAACGAAATGGTATAATGGCTTGGGATAACATTAAAAACCGTATTATCGTACCCCCTCATAATCACACAGTATGTAAAAGGACTTAAATTTTTTGGCAATGCTAATCTAGGTTAAAACTATAACAATACAACGGCTGGCTTTTGACTTGGACTTGGTCAGTTGGCTGGAAGAAATTCAAGACTGCTTACGATTCGAGCCCACAAACATCTGGATTGGATTCAGCTTTATGTGTTGGAAAACAAAAGACGATTCAAAACCGATTTATATATTTGGTGCCATGCCCTTAGCTCCCTATCATGCAAAATTTCGTAATCGAAGTCAATTTACCTCTGTTATTGAACAATTCAAGGGCATGTCGCATTTTGACTTGCTTCAAGACACCTTTGTTGCAAGTGAGGATGATAATCCTTTTGCTAATTCCGGGTATCGACCTTACAGACTAGTTTGTAGTTATATATGGATTCGAAAGTATATTTGTTAATGTTGAATAATTAAGAATGGGTTTAACTGGTAATATGAAAAAAGCTATTTTTCAAGAATCATTCTATGGTTCACTTAGCTGCCGTCTTAATCAGGGTCAGCTTGAAAGTAAGAACATATAAATTGACAATATATTAACGTAATGTAGGTTTAGACTCTTTCAACGACATCGTTTATTACAAATTATTGGATCAACTCATTGGGAAAAGTACCACGAATTTGCATGAACCGGAAAATCCACTGCACCCTTGTTGGACCGACCTTTTTGACAGTCAGACTGCTTTCGACGCCGCTGTTGATCATTTGACTCAATGGTACAACCGTATGTCCTGCAAAATTCAAGATTTATACGAAGAAAATATAGAAACTCGAATCCGATACACTGGTAATTTATTTATTAAATATAATTAATTTAGTTTTAGTTGGTATTACTTTACGAGCATCAAATAATCGAAATGACATTTCAAAGCTTATTGAAGACGGAGTTGCAAAACTTGACGCTGACGGTCAAATATGTACTGAAATATCGTGCATCTGTAACAAACAATATCCAAAATGTCCACAATTTATTTTATAAAGATAAACGTTCAATTTGATGAAATTTGTCCAATGTTATTGCAGTAGAATTTATAATCCAAACGACAAGTGTCATTGATTCATCGTAGGCTTGATCTAGCTTGAGTGTACATCCGACCCAACCTTGACCAGTTATTTCGCCTTCAAATTTGTGAGACCAGATGAAGTTGTATTTGAACCCAGAAGTATTGAAGGATTGACCACAGCCTATGTTGTAAAATCTATTGGTAACATCAAAAAATTTTTGCATTGGGTATATAGGACTTCCATTATTGAGACTCATTGGATACCCATTCACAGAGTTACCATTTAGTGTGAAATTGACCTCGTTGACCCCATGACGATGAAAATATGTTGAAGACTTTTCAAAAGTACCATTCAAACATGCTTGTGGTACAACAGCTGCGAAAATATAATCGGGAACATTCCCGCCCCGTAAACTATCGAATCTAACAGTTGTCACGTTATTTGGTATAGATTTGAGTAAAACGTCACAGTCATCATATTCATACACAATTGGCGCTGTATCGATTCTTTCAAAGTACTGTCGTAATCCTGGTGAACTGACATATTCAGTTACGGCGACACAGTCTTTTATTTCAAGAACTTTGCACTCGATCGTTGGTTCAGTGAGTTTGACAAGAGCATTTTCGACAGCTGCTCTGTCAAATGTTATTTTGAGTTCACAGTCTTTCATAAGCAAATCTGGTGATGCAAGAAACCCTACATTTGGACACAAAGCAAATTCATAACGGATATTGCTACCGTCTCGGTGTCCAGCATATTGACGTAGCTCAGCAACATTTTTCCCGCCGGATGAGCTCAATTCAGTTGAATCAGAATTAAAATGATCATAATAACCCTCGGGATTGAAACAAGAATGAATCATATGGCCATTAAAATTTCCAATCTTGTACATGTAATCTTCCAAAAAGAACTCAGCCCTATAATTTTGTTAGTTAAATTTAATAAATATTGACCTTACTTGTTGTTATTTTTTGTCACTTGCTGCGAATCAATTTCCACCGTTAGCATCGAAAACAACTTGGCCGCAAAACCGTTTTCTGGCAAGTAATTTTTGTCACATTCGATAGCCCCTTTAATGAGGATTTTATTTTTGCGTAAAAATAGGTTCGGGTCTTTTTCAAGGACAAACTCGAGACAATTTTGGTTATTTGTCCGGGGATAGTGTCTTTTTGTAATTTTATAGTCAATCGCTTCCGCGTCGTGAGACAAAGACATTTCATCCTGCATTTAACCGCTTTCTCTGAACTGACTCAAATCAAACTGACAGTTTACTGTGTGAACATGCTTTAAATAGCACAAAGTGTAGGCGAATGTGTAATTTGATATTTATTTGAATATTTTAAGCAGTTTCAAATCATTAGATTCGAGTTTTGCAGTAAAAATATTTTCTAGAAAACTAAAGGGGAAAAAGGGCCGAAATTTCACATAGAAGATACAGTAAAAACCACACAGGGAAGAAGAATCCGGTTGCAAACGCTTAGAACAATAGACTTTTTTAAAATAAGCGAGCCGATGAAGAAAAGTTAAAAGACGACTGGGAATTCTTGGCCAGTGAAGAACATTGAATCCAAGTGAATCAAAAATTTCAACAGTTGAATTGAAAATTCCGATTGATATCCAATGCGAGCCGGCCATTTGATTGTTGTCAAGATTAACTATCATAAAACACGGAAGAGATCCAAAAACGATATTGTCCAATTCATTTTCAGCATAACAGCCAATAAAAGACGGCGAGCAATTTAAAATTGATTGAATAAAGGTGCAATTTATTCCCGTCTTCGTTTTGATCGCTTTTTTAATTTTCTGGGGGATTCGGCGGGATCCGCATTTATTTTTCTCTTGTTTCGCAAGTTCCCAGAACCTACTTGGTTTCGTTTGCGTGGGCATCGTCGTTTATATCTATTTTTTATGGATTTGCTGAACCCTTGCATCAGAAATGAATAGTTGAATGTAGACTTCCTGAATTTGGTCCTTCACTGAAGTGACCAATGTAAATTGTGACGACTGTAGGGATGATCGCTGTATTTTATACTCTTGAGCACGCGTAGGCGAATAAAACAAGAAATCTGATTCACATTGTTGATGTGCATATAAAAGCTGTTGAGAGGGGTTCAAGGGACTCTTATCAATAAGGGTACACTGAAGACTCACCCCAATATTTTTGTGAATTCTTCTCCACTTGATAAACAATTCATTCACAAAGACAGTTTGTTGAAGGTTAAAGTCCACAGGAGGAAGGTCAAAAAGAAGTTCATACTCATTTGGACTGTGGCGAATTTCTGACGCGGTTGCTTTCAGTATGATTATCATGTCGAGCAACAAATTTTAGCTGATAATAATACCATATACCGGGAACCACTTTGTCATTCAAATCAGTGATGATGTACCAACATACACTATTACTTTGACGTGATTTTTTTATTTTGTAAATTTCTTCACTCCATTTTTTAGTATAACCTTTGTCGAACAATTCTTTATCCAGTATTTTACGTACTTTGTCTCCAATTTTCAATTTACAAATTACTTTGATACCAGATTGTGGGTACAGGTGCTTATAAACTTCATCGCGGTTCTCGTCATTGACATCTAGTGGAGCCATACCAATTGACCTGTGAGGTGTTTTGTTGTAATTTGCAATAACATCGTCTAAAACATCTATCCATCTTCGATTGCCCTGTTTGTAAAATATTTTTTCCAATCGTGATTTAATAGTCTGGATTGCACGTTCTGCCATGGAAGTTTTCCACTTTGTTCGTGTCGGTATTTTGAAGTGATTTATCCCAAAGGTTTTGAAAAGGTTTTGGACAGATGAGTTAAAAAACTCAAGGCCACCATCTGTGATAATATGAGTGGGAAATTCGTCAAATGTTTTGAAAATTGAGTTGAACGCGTCAGCTGATGATTCTTTTGTTTTATTTTTCATGGGTGCAGCCCAGATACGCTTCGTAAAACAGTCAATAACAATCAATATGAACACATAGCCTCTATTTATTTGTTTTGTATTTTTTCTTGGATACTCGATTAAATCAGCCATAAAAAAGTCAAACGGAAAACGGGAAATGATGCGTCGTCTCGGAAATATACGTTTTGAAATTCGTTGATAAGGACCATGAATTTCATGCTGTCGCAAAAACTCGGTTATTTTCGCGCTATAATTTGGAACGGATTTTATATCGCTGTAAAGCCTGTCTAATCTTTCTTTCAAAGACTTTTCGTTTTCTGAACTCGCTGGGTTCGATTGATGTTGTGTCTGTTGGCTTTGAATCTGACTCGACTGCTCTTGTCTCGGTTGACTCGGGAGATTTTTCACGCTCGGTTGACTTTTTCTTTGATTTCTTGTTCTCATTCTTGACAGCAGTCGAACTATCGATGATTTTGAAGTTTGACCGAAAATCAGATTCAGAAATAATATATGAAAGCATGGATTTAAAAATAATCTGTTTAAATCTTGAGAATAAATCCGTATATATTTGAACACCTGACACTCGGGCTTGATTGGTCTTATCGATGAAGATATAAGGGTATAATTTGTCACTATTCACATCGATAGCTTTTTGAACGGATTTTCTCAAATTCATGATATTAGCGACTCTCATATTTGTTCGTTCATCGGCGTTATTCATAAGGACATGATAGTTACAACTATTTCGGATATTTAAACCATTTGACCCTTCCGCGAAATAGCGCTGAGTCATTATAAAAACGTGAAGTTTTCGTTTAGACGATAGTACCCTAAAAAGGTAATCTATCGTTCGATCAGAACAGGCTTCGGTAAAAAGATCATCAAGAATAACACATGAATAATGTGGTATTTCAAGTAAATCTTTTTGACTCGGGAGACCGGCTTGATAACAAATGGGCGTGTCTAAATGATCATCCCAATCGACTGGAAAATTTTCCTGTATATCAGGATGATAATAGTATATTCGCCTACATTTAAAAAAATTCGACTCTAAGATTTTTCTTGCGAAATATGTTTTTCCCGCCGATGAAGATCCTGATATAAAAATTCGCCATATATCAGAAAATTTTAAATCATGTTCTCTATATCTTAACATTCCTATTATGAAGGACGTTTTGAAAAAACCTCTCTATTTATATGGGTGGCCCTGATAAGGGCCGGTTTCTTTATTATTCTTCCTTTGCCAAGTCGTTTCCTCTTTCCATCAATTCTTTAAATTCAGTCGTCATTGGATCCTCCTGAACGATTCTTCTACGCCATGCAGATAGTAAAGTTACTGTTATAGAAAACAGTACCATTGCAGTCGAAACTACCAAGGCAAAGTCTTTAACAAGTTCGGGGAGAGGAATAATTCCTTCCCTTTCTTGGTCAATTTCACCATTTTTAATAATTGTGTTTTCTTCAGTGATCATTTTTGTGTCTGAGCCATATGTGTGAATCGTGTCCATTATATGAGAGGGGTCAAAACGTATAGAGACAACTTTATGATTGAGGTTCATCTGAAAAGAAACGACGTTCTTGAGACAACCCTAATATAAAACTACGCGCCGTCTCTCATTTCTTCCAAAAAATGACATTTGTCACACTAAAAATTTATAAATTTTATATTTTGGGAGCAATCCCAGAATATCACGCAGAGATTACTGCGTATGGAAAATCGTATTCGTATTCGAATGATGGATTAGAAATATCAATGTTGATGAATAAAAATGGAATTGACGGTTATCAATTGGTTAAGAAAATAACGCTCGGATTCTCGGGTCTATCAGAGAAAGGTTTTATGGAACAATTTTTCCCCAATTTGGTTAGAAATTTCACAGTAGATAAATATAATCTATTCAGTTATAATTGTAGACATTTTTCACTTAATTTAATTCATATTTTGCGACCGTCCCGAGCTGAAATGGGTCTTTTAGTTCTTTCTGGCTTGAATACAATGAGTGAATTATTGGGGAAAGCGAAGGATTTAATCATAGTCAATTTCATCAGATCATTTGTTTCCGACCCGATGGCTAAAGTTCAGTTCCTGATAAATATAGCTGAGAACTGTTTGAAGGGGAGACTTCTATTATCTGCTACCCAACCGAAGGACATGATCCTTATCTTGAATTGTATCATGCTGATTTTCTTTTGGTTCATTAGGGCCCGTCTCTAATTGATTAATCAATCGGTTCTTTTTAGAGCCACCCAATTTCACGCATATGTTTAAATATTTCCGCCTAGCTCATTATGACAACAAAAATGGATTTGCCACTAGTAGATTTCACAACCCATGGACCTCTTACTTTGAACAGGTTCCGAATCTGTCAATTGAGATTAGGAGTGAGAAAGGAACTTTTACCCCTGGACCAGCAAGAATTTAGAAAACAGAGATTTACTCCATATAAAGGGTATGAAACTCAACGTCCTCCGGAGCACGGGCCTGACCAAAAGAAAAATAAAATGGCCTTGGAAAGAACAGCCAAAGTTATGGAAGAATTCGAGGAATCTGAACGAATTTACCTTCTGAATCTCGATAAAGAACAAAAAGATCGATTCAAAGGCATTAACTACTGGTGGGAATTAAAGCCGGATCCAGATAGTGAAGAAGCGGACGATCATTACTATGATCTAGTACGACTCTTTAATGAGAATTTGCATTATAGCTACTGGGAAACAGAAGACTGGTTTCATTTGTGGGACCACGCAACTTCAAGTGAATGTTATTTACCAACAAAATGGTAAATTTTTCCTCGGTCCTTGTCAGGACCACCCATATTAAGTGGCCCTGAAAAGGGCCTATTCTACTTATTGCATTTTAATTTTGCAAATCTCAAGCCGAGATCTTTCATTCTCGGTGAGCATCTCTTCGGAGTTTCTAATTTGATTAATAAGTTTCCAAAACTGCCGTTTTGTCTTGGCGAAACTTTTACGGCTTTGCTTGGTACTTGCCTTGCAAGTTTGAACGGCTTCTAAAACAAGTTTATTCATTTTCTGAAAATCTGGATGATGAAGTTGAATATAAAGAGGCGGTCATGACGCTCATGAGACAACTTTGCGCGCCTTTTCAGTTGGAAGTCGAGAGGGTTCTCATCACTGTCCCAAGACCCTTTTGACCATAAATAAGGGCCCAAAATGTCTTAAATTTCACCAGAGAGTCACAATAGGTTCAAATTATCCAAAATAACCTACTTGGGGCAATATTAAAAAATTTTCAAATTTTCGAAAATTTTGGGTCTGACCGGTCCGGACCCTGACCGACGGTCTCATCACTTTCCAAGGAAAAATTCAAAACACCAATAATCTCAACCATGGACCCCTCAAAAAGTGCATTGGCTCACGTGTAATACGCATGAAAAGTTTTAATTCATTTCAAGTTGTTTTGATTTTAAAAAAATGGCCTGGAAAAAGGAGGAAATTTCGGATAATTTGATTTCGGTCAACTTGGCAAAATTCGAAAATTTGAGGTTTGGGTGGCCCCAATCCCGCGAATAATGTCTTGTTCTTACTCATCGACCGCTTAAAATGTAGATTGGCTCATTTTTGATACCCCTGTGAAGTTTTGGTTCATTTCAAACTATATTCATTTCGGAAAAGTGGCCTGGAAAAGGGTTTCATGTTACGATTCACCAGATTTTAGCCAATCTGGCAAAATTTTCAAATTTCTCGGTTTTGTCGGTCTGAAATGTTCCGATTGGATCCAAATTTTACCTGGTAGTTGTAAAAAGTGTAAATTACTCAAAAATAACCTACTTGGGGCAATATTCAAAAATTTTCAAATTTTCGAAATTTTTGGGTCTGGCCGGTCCGGACCCTGACCGATGGTCTCATCACTTTCCCAAGAAAAATTCAAAACACCGATAATCTCACCCATGGACCCCTCAAAATGTGCATTGGCTCACGTGTAACACGCATGAAAAGTTTTGATTCATATCAAGTTGTTTTGATTTGAAAAAAATGGCCTGGAAAAAGGAGGAATTTTCGATTCATTAGATTTCGGTCAACCTGGCGAAATTCGAAAATTTTTGGTTTGGTCGGTCCAAATTGATCCAACTTTTACCTGATAGTCGCGAATGGCTCAAATAACTCATAAATAACCTTAAAACAGGTAAAACTCGTTTCCAGATTGTTTGAAACGGTTTTGAAAAAAGTCAATTTTTGGATATTGATAGCCCTGACCTTCAAGACCGATTTTTGAAATATTCAAGATAGATATTTAAAAACGGGTTTCGCGGTGCAGTAGAAGAAGTCTTC
>SCLD01095819.1:0-11650 GCA_004367895.1 Oikopleura longicauda | reverse complement strand
ATTTAATTAAAAAGGCTGGCTGCCCCAATGGCTGCCCATGTGAAATGTACGAATGTCCAGTAACAACGACTGTGTCGACCACAACTGATTTGACGACAACCACGGCCATTTCAAATTCGCACATTCTTGCCATTTGGGGCGTGACTTCTAAAGCGATTATGTCGGACATCAATGGCGTCACCACTAATATTCAATGGGGCAATCAAGGATCAGTTGATGCTTCGAGTTTATGTTCACTCGAGTTTGAAAATCAAATCTACATTCTTGGCTAACGGTTTCATAATTATTACTTTTTCTTTTTCGTAATTCACTTTAAAATTATAAACGAAACCTATTTGAAAGAAGCTGGTCTTCTTCTTCTTCTACTCGGCGACAAATAAGTCGCGTCGAAAATTGTGCTCTGACGCGCGTCGGTGACCTGGCTATAGATATGTACGCCGCTGGATGTACGAAAACGACAAATTCAATTTTGATGTGCTTCTCATACAAAAATGGCGATCGAAAAAGATGTTACAAGGAAGATGTAATGATTATTTTACTTAACTAATTAACAATTTCTAAACTAAATTGTCATTTCAAAAATAATAGGGCGCAACACCGTTTAATATTACTGAAGCGATTTCGGAGGCGACGTATCAACATGATCATACCTATATTGCTTCGTCGCCAAGTAAGTAATAATTGATTTAAATATTTGAAATAAAATTAAACTTTATTTCTAGCCCATGTCCTGGCCGTTGGATCTTATTCTGGAAATGTCCAAAATGCAGTCGAACTGCTTGATCAACCAACGTGGACGTGGGAGACAAAGTCGCCGTACCCATTCGAGCCAATGATCCATCAGGCGCAAATTATTCACGTGCACTCGTCATTTATGCTGTTTGGCGGTTTTAATACAACTGGGTGGAACATTTTGTCCCGAATCGCCGCTTACAACCCACACACTGACGAGTGGACAAGTAAAGGAGATTTACTCTCATCGCGAGCCTGTCATGGTGTTATCACTGTTGATGATGAATTCATTATTATTGGTGGTGTCGTTTTAGATGGTAAAAGAAGCAGCGAGAAGTGTCGTTACAATGGCGAACAACTCGAGTGTGTCTATCAAAATCCGACTGAACATTATGGTAAGTACTTTCAAACATTTTAAATTATCTAAACACATTTTTAGACTTTACACACGTCTTTGCCGTATCATCCGACTACTGTAACAATTAAAAATAATAAATTACTAGTTAGAAAGTAAACTCGTACTGATTTGCATTAAAATGACATTAAATTATCTGTTTCACTTGTAGTATAGACTCGAGATATTATAACTTTGTGGTTTCGAAACTAATTGGTGAGAAAGTGACAGCATGGAAGTGAGTCTAAACACTGTGAGCCTTACCAGTGAAATATCACGGGCGATAAACGCCCAGAACAGCCACGGTGGAATGTCGCCACGATTGTAGAAAGCCATATAAATCGCCACCATCGTCACCTTATCGGCCAGTGGGTCCAACGCACTGCCCAGGCTGCTCTGTTGACTTGGCCATTTACGCGCTATCTTCCCATCGAGAAAATCCGAAACGCCACTATCACACTTTAATTAATTTTTAAAAATTTTTAAATAAATTAAAAACCTCAAAATATTCAAAATCAACGCGTACTCATAATTGCCCTTCATGATACAATTGTACAAAAGGGGCGAGACGGCCAGACGCGCCGCCGACATCGCATTCGGAATGGTGAGCCAATTCTCGCGTTTGGCGCGCTCGCGAACTTCGCGCGTTTTTTCAAGTCCCTTCGTCTTTAGCTCATCCTTGCGCTCAATCAAATGTTCTTTCCTCTCGCGCGTCTTCTCCTTGAACTCATCACGCCGCTCGATTAGATGTTCTCGTCGCTCTTGTGTTTTGAATTTTAAATTTTCGCGCTTTTCCCGCGTCTTTGTCCGCGTCAGATCATACTGCTGCTTTATCTGCTCTTTTCGCTTTTCCAGCCGCTCCTGACATTTATTTTAAAAATTATTTTTTTTATTTATAAAAAACCTTGCTTAATTTTTCCAAATAAACCACCTCACTAGTCATCTTCTGGGCCGCCCGGGCTTCATTAATCTTCGTCAATTTCTCGCCCAAGCGCGACGCGCGACACTGATAGAGGCACAGCACTGGCCTGCGCAACATTATTTTTCTCTATTATTTTAACTTTCGAGGGCCCGATTCGATCCCGTCTCAAAATCAAAGAATGAGTCATATCGTCACTCATATGACTCATGTCTGACAGACACACATCCTGTGCTAGGATTTTGTTTTATTGACTTAGAGAGGCAGACTTTTTACTACTCTAGGACAGAAAGAGAGAGAGAGAGTGATAACTTAGAATAATTTTTCTATGATATGACCAAGGTTATTGATTTGACGTGTTCGGATGATGAAGAGAGGGAACAGAAGAAGCCAAATTTGAAGTGTCTGAAGGATTATGTCAAGTCAAAGGTTTAATTTAATTTATTTTTTAATTAATAATAATTATTATTAAATTAAGGAATGCCTACTGCGAGAAGCAAAACACTCGCCACTTGTCCATCTGAGCCGGTTTTATGACACGAGCGATTTAATGTGGACATTGGAAGCGTCAACATTTGACCATGTCAAGGTTGTCATCAAAATCGCCGGCCGTCGGAATATTGGCTATGCTAAACGTGGCAAGAGCGGCTTTGACGAGACAACTGCCATTTACTTGGCCCTTGAACAAGCGGCGTTAGAAGCAATCGTGTATGAAACGTCAAGGTGGAATGCATTACCACAGCCAATCCCGCCCGGACCAAACCCGATCGAGCTGGTCAAGGATTACAAAGTCTCACTGACGCGGCTGAGCGAGTCAATCAACCCAATCACGGTCCAAGTCAAGGCGCATCGCGAGCGCAATGGCGATGTGATTGGCCTCGGTCGGTGCGTGTTCCTGGCGGCGATTCAAGCGGCGCAAATACTCATTATTCGCGACGAGAGTGTCGACATGTACGATACGAATGCCCTGCCAAATGCGCCCGCCTGGTTCAGTGCGCTTCGCCTGGGCGACATGGGTATGTGTAATTATTAATTTTAATTTTTTGATGATTCTGGAATTTGGCAATGTTATCTGAGATAACGTCTGAGATAACTTATCACATACACTCGTTTGTTCAGAATTGACAGTGCCTGATGAAACCATGCAACAGTACTGCTCTGGCCTGGATAATAAATGGCTCGCCAACAATCATCGCATTGAGACCAAGAAACGCTCGTTTGATCGCATTGCCGGATTCAATCAGGCACGCGTCAAATTTGAACAGTCCAAACTGGCGAAAATCGACGATCAGAGCGAGTGTGGCTCGATACTCGACGATTTCTGACTCTTCTTCTTTACTTTCCTGCATAACCTCTTCTCCGACCTCACTGACTTTTTACTGTAAAGTTCAGTTATAAACCTGCTCGTTACACATTACACGCGTGTTGTATTATTATTGACAGGGTAGATGCGCGTAAAGTGATTCTGATTCTTGATCTTGTCCCAATGCGTGTGGAATATTTGCTCGACAAAGGACTCGTTGATGTGTAAACTGCGATCGGGGTAGAAAATGAGGATCTATACAGGCGAAAAGAAAAGTGAGTGTCGATTAAGCACGAGTAAAGTGGTGTGAACATGACTTACCGCAACGCACAGGACGACGAAACCGATGCCTATTTTAGTGTGGTTTTACTCCCCTCTTTTAATCGAATTTAAACCAAAGTTAAAGCTCAACCACATCCCTCCAAACAGCCCATACTTCATAATAAACTTAATTCCCGATTGATTGGCCGATCGTTCAACATATCTGACTTGTGTGAGCTAAATAATGGTATAGGGGTTAGGTAGAGGTTAAAAACGATACCTTTTCACCACTCTCTATATCTTGACTGCTCATTGTCTGTATCATGATTCTCTTCGGTCAGATGCAGCTGAACTTTCAGACTCCAAGTCTAGAACCAAACGGTTTTCTCGCTCTGCTGAGTGCGTGTGTGTTGTCTGCTCAATATGTGTCGTGCGCGTTAGCGTGTCATCCAACTTGGGTGGGGGTGAAAAACACACACTCTACCTAGTTGCCCTTTTTGGCGGTCGTTGATTGAATATTAACGAATTAACCACGTGAACACAGGCTCACAACAACCCTCTTCGGTTGTTCGCGCTTCCTAGCCGTCGCCAAAGTAAGGTCACCAAATGCAACAAGTGTGTCTGGCCGGACGCAACAACAGTTGGTTATGGTTTATTTGTTATAAGATTGCGTTTTTTAGAATAACTCATCAAGAAGTGGACCGCTCATTGATCGCTCTGAACAACGTGTTTTAGGTGACGAACTTGGCCTACTTTTTGTCTGTTTAAAAAGTGGGATCTTAACTCATGGTGAAGAGCGAATCATACTCATTGGTCGGATCCTCGTGCGAGCGCGCGATCAACGGGTGTGGATAAGCTGAGCGCTTCTCCAGGTAGGAGAGGAAATCTTCCTCGGGCGAGATTGGCATCAAAGCATTAGCTTTGGTACAAGTTGACTGCACTGGCGGAGTTAAAGCTCAAACTTACCCGTAACGAGAAGCCAGATAAAAGCGATCATTGTATTCTATATGTTTCTATAAAAAACGCTCGGTATTTAAACACTTTAATGCATTGTTAATGAACTCTATGGATTTCGGCGTCAATAACCCATATCATCACATTCACATACGCTTCAGGTCGTGCTAGTGCAGACTACGGTACTGATTGTCAATCGGCTGTGTGAACGCATTTCTGATGTGTCAGCAAAAAAGAAGAACCGTTTTTGGCTCGTTCTTTGTTTGGACGGCGCATAGAACGATTTAACTAAGAGCCGAAATAACACTCACCCTTCTCGACGCCAACGACACCGCCAGTGTTGCTTGTTTTGGCCGATTTTTCTTATCTTCAAGGCAAGTATCTGTCGGCAGAATCTGAGCCGGTTCTCCTACCAAATTAATATAAACAGCCGACATGGCCGTGTCAGTCTGTCTCGTCTAAAGTGTTTTTATGTTGGTGAATAAATTAAGGTTAAGATCGACCCACAGTATCACAATATTTATTGTTTTTGCACACTACTGAACGTGAAACTTTTTGGCTGACCCCTATTCTCACCAGGCCCAACCATTAACCACTACAATCTATTAAAAATTAATGCATATGGGGAGGCACTGTGTGAAAAGTTAGTGACACGACGGATTGTTGAACACGTTTTTATACACAGATTACTGAAGTTCATCGACAAGGGCAACGCCTGGGAGGGAATTAAGCCGTCCGTTTGACGATTGGCGACACGTTGAAGCATTGCTGACGGTCGTAACTTGCGTAGCAGTTGACGCTGATGGCGATGGTGGACGTACTTTTGGCCGTGATGTGCATGGTGAGTAATTAAAAAGTTAACATATAATATGTTAATACAATTTGTGCAATGTGCAATCAATCTGATGGGCTAGAGTGCAAACACGTGGCTGTTGCCGTTACATTGGCATGGACCATGTAAACGACCGAAGTCATCGCCGCGCCAGGCCGAACGTGGACCGCTTCTATTTGGTTTCGGGCAACGCAAAGCAACGCTGCTTTTAAGCAATTCGTATTAGCATTGATGGTGTCAACGTCGTACCTTAGATTCGCAACGTGAATATGGTAAAACGGACTATAAAAGCTCACTGTGGACAGAGGCGATTGAACCAATCCATAACGGAGGACTTGGTAGAACACGTTCTTTTCAGTGATGGATACAGACTGGCATTGTATCCTTAAGTCATTTAGTGACAAATTAATTTTTCAAATAATTAAATCACCTTGATTAACAATTCCGGGCATGTTAAGCGGCTCAAGATACTCTTCAGGTGGTGCACTGGCTGGCGTTGAGTGATGGTACTCGGGATAATTGGTATACCCGTTTTTGTCCTTATTCTGGAAGTACTGTTTGTGCGGGGCGAAGGTCAGCTTTGCCGAGATGTTTGTATCCTCTTCCGAGTAGTGTTTAATGAGCTCTTCCAATGAATCAAAACTGAAGTTGCCATTGAGCTTATAAATAATGAAAAACGCTTGATTCGCTTGTTAACTTACACTTTGCGGCGGCTCAACCCATACGTAATGACGACTTTGTCATCTTTGAAGTGGAAGTACTGGTATAGGACCATGTGATCGAGATGAATCAGGCCACTTTCTATAATTAAACGGTCAAAACTCACGCTTCTACTTCTGAACTGACCAATTTTGTTGATGAACGATAGAATATAATTCTTGCCAATCTCCCCACCGTCCTTCTTGCGCAGCATGTAAATGCCCACGTCGAAATTCGCCGATTTGAAAATGCTCTCCGTTTGTGAACGGGTCAACACGCCATAGTACCATGGTAACTCCGCTAGTTTTAGCTCTTCTTCATAATGGCGCTGATTGAAGTGTTTCGCCGAGTCCTTGTCCGGGATCATGTACCGATGTAGCGCCACACGCTCTTCATCGGCCAGGAACTTGTGCGCCGAGTAGTAATTGATCAATTCCTGCAGTGAGTTGAACGACATTTTATCCGTCATGCGGTAGACGGCGCCCTGTTCAGTGTTTTTAACATGAAGCTTGACATGTTTGACGCCTTTGTCCGTTTTGATTGTTATGCGCGGTGCGTCAGTCTGTGTCTCACTATTGCGGCAAATGTAATCGCCCGTGAATTTATCTGTCAAGTAAGCTTCGGCTTTTTCTCTGGTTATGTCGATCGCCAACGAAGTCATGCTCTTGCTAGATATGGCGAATGACCACTGAGTGGCGGCCAATTCTGACACGAAGTAAGAAGTCTAAAATAGGAAAACACATTGGTGAGTCAGTCGTTTTTTACGATGGCATGAACCGTCCTTTTGATTATATTATGAATAATGACATGTAGTGTGTCATTCACACACAGTGCGACCTCTTCGCTCGTGACCTGCACACGTCACCCCACAACTCACTTCAAGTCACTTAGCCAAATACTTACTGCAAAACGAGTATTGACAGTTCAGGGTTGACTAAATATTAAAAATTTATAATCGTCAGTATAAAAGTCGCTTTAATGTCCGACATTTCTATAGTCAAATTAAAACTGTTATTTGAAAAACAAAACAATGCGAGTTCTACTTTTCTGCTTGGTTGCTGCAAACAACGCTTTCAATTTCGAAAATTTTGGTGACGTCGAGGGGAACAAGAAGGAAACTGACGACATTATGAAGTTAATTGACATGATGAACAATGTAAGAATTTGTATTTGATAATTAACGCTTAATATTTAATTTGAAAGCACGTTGAACAATCATCGAAAGACATTCAAAACGGACTCGATTATATGATGTACTTCAATTATGGCCTCTAAATTTAACAATAAACCTAAAACTGCAAACTGACGTTATTTGAAGTCATTGCCCGTTTTAAGCTGTACCGTGACGTAATCGATTTGAACGTTTTATGATAAACTTATGTCGCAGTTCGTCAATTACCTGCGTGTGAAGTTTATGAGGACCCCATCTTAATAACTCAAACGAATTTCGTTTTTACCAGTTGAGTGAACAAATTATAGCGGTAATAAAAGAAGGCCAATATATAGTCCAAATTGGGTTCAACAAAAACACAAGAACAACAAAATGAGCAAAATCGAAAGTCAAATCGAAACTGCCACCTTGGCAAGCCAACTGGCAAATATGCACACGAACAAGCAAAACAAAGCCGAAATTGGCATCGACATTTCACAAGTCCAGGTGAAACCGACCCTGGGCCGTGGCAGGAAGAACTGGCGTCGCGTAGGCCTTGCGATTGCGACCTCACGACGATTTTCAACAGCAATTGAGAAGGCGCGCGCCAAGAACTCGTACCGAAACCCGTTGACGGGCGAGACAATTGAGTGGAGCGAACGACCAATGGATGACAAGGTATGTATACTTCTTTTGTGTTTATATACACGTGTGAATTATTTATTGAAGCCACTGAGCGAGAAAATATGCAACAAGACGAACTTCTTTAATGACACCGAGAACATCAAGTGGATGTTAATTGCGATACCGGGCAATAACAAAGTGTACTATGGTGTGCTTGAGGGCGCCGTGCCAATGGGCGTCGTCAAAATGGGGAAGGGTGGCTACTTCAAGCTTCACTGGCATAACGGTACGTTGTTAGTTTGTTTAGAAGAAAGTATGTGTAACATGGGAGTATTCAGAAACAGAACATTATCTTATCACATCTGGCCGTGGTACGTTTACGATCGGCACTGAGGAGAGGGATATCACCGTCAATAAGGTAGGTTTTATAGATATTGACAGTTAATGACAACAATCCAGTTTCCCGTACTCGTCACCATTCCGGGCAATGTGCCTCATCAAGTCTACAATCCACACGAAGAGGATCTCATCTGGTACTATTTCTTTCCCGAGGTCACATGTACTGATACAATGCGCTATTTCTATCCCTGTGGCACACATACAGATGTTTATCAACGTTTTCCATCAAATGAGCGCTCCGAGCAAAATCTGAAAAAGACAAAATAAGGTCTGCTTACAATACACCAGTAAACATATTTATCCTAAAACACACACTTTGCGTGTGTTTGTCATATTTTAATTTATAGCAGTGTTACAAGTGTTGTTGCATTTTAGTTACAAATTATACTGTGGCTTGAAGGCGTACAAAAATTCGCCTGCCTTTTTCTTGTAATATTTTTGAACTTTACGATCATCATTGAAATTGTTGTTCCCGTTCTTCTTCAACCACGTATTCTGTCCACCTGTTTGATCCTTTGAATCGTAGAAACCGAGCAGATCCATATCGACGTCAAAGTTTGGTTTGATGTCGGATGGGTCAGGGTACTTTTTAAATTTTACTTATTTTTAGTTACACTAAAAAAACTAACCTGAGTGGGCAAAAACTTGATGCATTTCTCCGCCAATCGCGTATTATCAAAGTAGCGACTGCCAGCGCCGTGATAGCCGACGAGGTCGAAATCCTCATCGGGGGCAATCTCCGCCCACAGTGTCTTCAAATACTTTTTGTGCGTTTTTGACGTGCCGATCTTAGCGCCCGCCAGGATATCATCATTCTCGCTGACATTACCATCAACAGATCCATTATCGTCAATTGGTTTTTGATCGAGAAGAACCTGGGTTGAACAATATTAAGTAGTTGATTAAATAGCTCAGCCTCTTACCTCTGTAAAGTCGTCGTTCATCTGTGTCTCTGGTCGATAGGCGGCGCCTTCAATCATTTTCAACACATTGGCCAGACAATTGGCAAATTCAGTTAATTCGCCAAAATTATCCGATCTCAGTTGACCATTCTTGCTGCTGGCTGATGGTGCGTGGCGATCCTCACTAAGTGACTCGTCCCATTGATGATTCACTTCCCAGCCTGATTTGAGGGGACCATTGTGAGTGGGAACTTTGCACCCGACTTTGAATCCGTCGCCCTCTTCATCGGAGGCTGCTTGATGATTGACTTCAACAGGTGGAATGCAGAATTTATCGGCCATTGAAGCAGGTCGCCACTCGCCATCGGCGCCCATTACAAATGTGTTCTTTAAAAATAAAATTTTAAAAAATGTTTGATATAACGGTGATGTCAGAAAATGACATTTTAACAAACAGTACCTTGGCGGGTTTGCTCTCGACGATTTTACTGCAGCCATAGCCAAATTGGAATGTGGTGGAGTTGACAGCGTCAAACTTGGCGAAACCGGCAAATTCGGCATCACCCCAGCCCCAGTTGGCACGTTGCGCCTTGTAGGCGGCGATATCATCCTTGAATACATTGAAATCGCCTTCCGTATTTGACTTGAAAAACGAATGCATATTCGCCATCGGTCTACACTCGCCACCGGTCTTCTCGACCCCACTCGAGTCTGAATACATAAAAATAAATCGAAAATACAGTTATCAAAACTAACCTTTGTACTTGATACTGTCACAGCTGCTAGTTGGCGTTACACTTCCCTGGTTATTCTCCTCCAGCCACTTAGCTTTTTCGTCATAGTTCAACAAGCAGCAATCATTGACATTGACGCCAACCGGTGACAATTCGCGGCCAAGTGTGAAACCGAATGGATCAGTTGGCTTTTCACCACCACTCTGGGTCAGAGTCGGCGCAGCACGATCATTCCACGCACCATTCTCCAACAACGCATTCTCGAGTACCACATTCAAGTTCTTCACTGATGAGCCCTTGCTGTTGTCGCACATGACTTTCTCGCCAAAGTTCTCCTCCAAATCCCATAATTCGTAGAAGTGATCGCGCATACAGAAGACTTGGCCAAACGTGGAATAATCACGGCATTGGGGTTCGACACTGCAACCGGGTGTTGTCGAATGTCCATCTACATCATATGAACAAGCCTCACCATCGGCATCACCATCAGCCGTCAGCCAATCGGCACCATGATGATCAGTGAGATGTTGACGAGTGGGCCCAGCGCGAATGTCCTTTGGTGCATTGTACCGGATCAGCTTGTAACGGCCCAAGCGAATTGCCAAATCACCTAGCTTACCGGCAAAGATCTTCGACTCGACCGTTGTCAAGTTAGGGGCGAATTGGACGTGTGTCTCAGTTTCGTCAATTTGAACAGCCTCGAAGGCACTGGCGAATGAGTGTGAATCCTCGGCCATGCATCCCTGCCAGCCGAGCAAGAAACCAGTCTGTTCCTCGTGCGTCTGCCACTGCTCCAAGACGTCATAATCGAACTTCTTGTGCTCGGCACTGCCCTTGGCGGCGTATGATGTGTATTGACAAACTGGTGTTGATGATCGCATCATGCCCAACATTGATGCATCGGCACACTTCTTGCCGACATTGTTACCCTGACAGTAACCGCTCAACTTGTGTGGTAGCCAGTTTGGGTTTGTCTTTGCTTCGGCAGCAGCAGTCCAGAACGCTTCGCACTCACCGCATGTTCTCCACGTACATGGTGATCCAGCAGGGACTTCACACTTTTCAGCATTGCACTTCCCGTTTTTCTGGCACTTGTCAATCCAATCGTAACCGGGCAAATTACTGATGTCCGGTGCTGTGGTCGGTGCGGCGGTCGGTGCTGTGGTCGGTGCTGTGGTCGGTGTGGTTGATCCAGCCGTGGTTGATCCAATCAAGGTCGATGTTGGCGTGGTTGGGGCGACCGTGGTTGACTCGTTAACTTCATCGACACAGTTCAAAGTGACCTTACGTCCCAGTTTAGCTGGCGTTCGGCCGTGAACATGCGCATTTGACGAATCATAACCGTAGATGCATTGATCTCCGCCCGGTAGGGGATAGTCAAGGATATCGGCAAAAGTGGCAAAGAGATCGGTCTGCGAGACGGGCAAATCGTAATTGGTTCCATGCAACCCCTTTGCAATGCCCTTTGGCCACCAGGTCAAGAAGGGGACACGATGGCCACCCTCGTAAACGGACGCTTTGGCACCACGCAATGTTGACATACGCATGTGACCCAATTTGTTGAGCATCTGGAAACCGGCACCATCGGGACCATTGTCTGAGGTGAACAATACAAGCGTATTATCGGCAATGTTGTTCTCTTCCAGCGTTCGCATCACATCACCAACATACCGATCGAAAATGCCAAGCTGCTCACCAGGCTTGCCAAAGGCAACGTACGGCATGTGTTCGGTTGGATTTTCAGGAT